>PISX010000572.1:0-263960 GCA_004024625.1 Mellivora capensis
AAAAAAAAAAAAGACTTCTTAAACACTGAAGAACGATCTTACGTCTGGTTCCATCACTTAACAGTGGTGTGACCTTGGGCAAGGGACCCAGTGTCTTCATGCCTCAGCGTCCCCACCTATAAAGAGGATGATAATCATCCTTATAGAACGATTAAAGTAAATGTTCAATAAATGATTTTTTTATTAAAAATCCCAAAGATCGGTTAGGTGCAAAAGCCAGGCTGTGGGATAAGCTCTTCTGTGTGAAGCGGGGGGCATGCTGCCCAACTGTGCAGAATGTGCAGCCAAACCCCAGAAGGATCTTAATGACCAGGCTTTTGGGGGTGGTGGGTAGTGGGAACTGAGGTAGGAGGACCGCACTGGATAACACGTCTCGCGTTTGATTTTGTTTTAACTTTGCACCTGCATTATCTGTTACATTTTCAGAAAATAACTAATGCAGGTGGGGGAGCTGGGGTGGGGAAGATGCATGCCGGTGAGGGGGAAGGAACAGAGAAGGACACTTCAGGAACAGGCCCCTGGGGGGAGGGGCCCCACCAGCCCTGGCTCTGGCCACCGGCCCAGCCCATTATGACCTCCCTGGCTGTGCCCAGGCCTTTGTGACAGGCACTCCTGAGGCGGACCTGTGAGCCATGACACCTAGAGGGCCCTCAATAAGAGGGTGGCAGGTCGGGCCAGGCTAGAGCCTGGACCTGGGGTAAGGAAGGGGTTACAGGGAGGCATGGAGGGGCCCAAAACCCTGGGCCCCTGTGGCCACTCCCACCCCCAGTGCCCCCAGCCGTCAGCTTCAAGCAGCCATGGAGGATGCCTGGATCCACCCTGCCAGAGCTTCGTAAGATGGCCCTGCCTGGTGCCTCTCAGCTCCACTCACTCCATAGAGTCTGCCAGGCCTTTCCCACCTCCGGGGGCAGGGGGCGGGGGGCCCAGGGGCGGGGGTGAGGTACCTGGGAACTTTATGGCAAGCGAAGAGGGTGAGATGCAGCGACAGAGACCGAGAGACCCAGCGGGGGCAAGACAAGCACAAGTGGAGGCAAGGCTGGGGTGGGGCTGGCCCCTGCACTCAGGGCAAGAGCAAGGGGCACCCAGGCAGGGGGGATCCCCCGGCTCAGGGCCCAGACCCTGCCCTTGCCCACCCCTGCCAACGGGGTCAGGAACCCCGGCCTCGCCCAGGGCAGCCCCCTCCCCTCTCCAGAGCATGCCCCTGGATCCTGCAGAGCAGTCCTTCCTCCAGCTGGAGCAGGAAAACCAGAATCTGGTGAGTGAGGAGCCCCTGTGGAATCAGCCCGGGCTCAGAGCCCATCTGTGCAATGGGCTCGCAGCTGTTTGCAGCTACGACAAGCAGTCCCGTCTCTCTCTCTGCCCCCGGCCACCCCCCCACCCCGCAGAAAAGACAGAACCAGGACCTGCGGGAGCAGCTGGGGGCCCTCCTGGGGCCAGGGCAGCAGTTCCTACCCCTGTGCACAGAGCACACGAGCTGCACAGCCCTGGCCTGGGTAAGTGCACGGCGGATGCCCAGCCGTGGCAGGACGGAGGGCAGCTGTGACTCCATGCGCCACAGCCCCACCCCGGCTCTCAAGAAGTCCATGACCACAGGTGCTGCCCACAGCCTCGGGGCTGACCCCAGGGCTCTTCCACAGCCCCCCGAGCAGGCCAGTACCCGGTCCCTGGAGGACAGGGCACCCTTGCAGCTGCTACGGCGGGAGCTATGCCGGGGGGAGGAGTCCTTCGTGCAGCAGTCGCAGGTAGGTCCCTGGGAGCCAGGCCAGCGGAGGGGGCTCTCTGTGCAGCAGTCCTCGGTGGCCAGAGGAAGGAGCTGACACCATTGGCCCTGCCTGTGCCCACACTGTGCCCCTCCCCAGAATGAGCTGCAGCAGATCCGACTATCCTTTGAGAGGAAGAAGATGGCCATTACTGAGGTGCCTGCCCAGCTGGGGTGGAAGGGCCTCTGGGGAACCCACCTGGTGGGACACATCTTGGAGGTGACCCTGCCCCTCTTCTCCCTCCAGGTGTGGGACGGCGTGGCTGAGGTGCACATGGCTCTGAACAACCAGGCTACGGGGCTCCTGGTAGGTCCCCAGAGGGTGACCCCTGAGGCTGAGGGGAACAGGGAGTAGGAAGAGGGTGCTGGAGGTCGGGGGAGCATTAAGAAGCAGGGGAATACGGCAGAGGAGTTGGGGTGAGAGGACCTGTTCTACCTCCTCTGCCCCCCAGAACCTCAAGAAGGACATCCGGGGAGTATTAGACCAGATGGAGGACATTCAGCTGGAGATTCTGGGGTGATGTGCAGGGTCAGGGGCCTGGGGGGCCTGGCTGAACTGGGAAAGGGGCAGCAGGTGTCCTGACCAGGATGGGATAGCTCAACCCCAGACCCTTCCCCAGTTCCACCGAACCAGACCCAGGGGGCGGGGCAGGCTGGAGTTGGGGGTACACATGGCCCTGACGGTGCACCCCTCCCCCCATCCAGGGAGAGGGCCCAGTGCCGCACCCAGGCCAGGAAGGAGCAGCAGATGGCATGCTTAGCGGTAAGCCCCCCTGCCCACACCCCAGTCTCACCCTGGAGGCCCCTCTTAGGGGAGGGGATGTGGGCTTCAGTGAAGGAGGCCCCAGGGCGGGAGCCCCAGCAGGAGCCAGGTGACCAATTATCCCTGAGAGGTGGCTTGGCTACAGGTGCCTGACCTGGGTAAGAACTTGCAGCCCAGGGAAACCGCCCTCCCCTGCCCCAGCCCAGCCCCTGCTCCCCATCATGGGGGCAGGCTCTGACCCAGCCCCTCCCCTGCAGAAGGCAAGGCCGCAGCAGCTGGGATGTTCGGAGGGCCTGAAAGGCCAGCTCTGGTAGGTGGCTGCGTGAGTGCACAGCCGAGCCCAGTCCCTGGGGACCGTCCCCGAGGGCACCCCCGCCCCCTGACTGCCACCGCCCGCAGGCTGCTGGCCCTGAGGCTGCTGCTGGGTGCCCTACTGGCCTGCACCGCCGCCTACGTGTACGTGGTGGACCCCACGCCTTTCGAGGGGCTGGTGCCTCCCCTGCTGAGCCGCGCCGCTGTCTGGAAGCTCCGGGCCCTGCTGGGCCCATTCCTGCGCCTGGAGGTGGACGACTTCCTGCCCTTCTAGGCCGGAGCCCATTGGCCCCAGCGAGGAGGAGGCCAAGCGGCCCGCGTGGCCCCAGGTGCCCAGCGGCCGCGCTGGCCCCTGCCCACAGCACTGCCGCACACCGTCCCCGCCAGGAGCTGCGGAGAAGGGTGGAGGCGGGGTCTGTCCTAAGGGCTGGGCCTGCTGCTGGACATATAGTCGTGACACACACGGTGTGAGCTTGTTTCCATGGAAACGGGGGGGGGGTGGCGCAGGCAGGAGGTTTTGCCGCCTTCTGAGGCCAGTCTCACACCAAGGTTTCCTCAGGGAGGGGCCTCTCCATTAGGGTCCATATGCCCCATCCGCCTGCTGACCAGGAGGCCCCTCCGAGGGAAGCCCCCAGCCCACCCCGGGCCAGCAGGGAGGGCTCTGAGCAGAGGGTGTCACAAGACAGTCTCCACTGAAATTGAGGACCAGGGGTCCTCGGGCCTCATCCCTGGGTCAGGCCTGATCAGCAGACCCCGGGGGTTAGGTTCTCGGCCCTGAATCTGCTGACCCACCAACTTGGCACCCCTTGCATAACCCTCCATCCCCATCTGGCCGACCACACCACCCTCTCCACACTCAACAGGCCACCACTCCCCCCCACCTCCCACTCCTGTCCCCTCCCCAACCTAGGACCCCTGTCCAGTCCAGCCTCCTGGCATTGCCCCAAGGCTCGGAGGACAGGGGGACCACGTTGGTGGACAGAGCTGTGGAGGTAAACACCAAAAATTTTATTTAGGGCATTAAATTGGGGCGGGGGAAATACCTTTGAGAACAATAGAGAATAGCTCTGTGGCACGCTCATCCCCAAGTGGGAGAATTAGAGGCACCGCCCCGGACAGGAAAAGGGCCAACCCAGAGTCCCGCCCTGCCCCCAAGGGCGTCCAGGCCCGGGCTGGCTGGCAGGGACTGCAGGGCATGGGGCAGTGGGGGCCCTCTGAGCTCCCCCAGGTGCCACATCTCGGAGTAAAAGACTGAAGACGGCCGGGCAGGGCTGGGCAGAGCGGTCACCAGGAACACACTGGACTGGCGGGGTCTCCTCCCCGCCCTGGCGGGGCCCGGATGGCTCACCAGGCCTGCGGCTCCAAGAGGTTAAGGCATCTGTTCATGTGCTGGGTGTGGGGAGGAGGGAGTGCAGCGACCTGCAGGGGCAACCTGAGACCCCCACCCCAGCCCAACCCGCAGAGGCCTGGGCTCCCTGGGGAGGAAGTGGCGTCTAAAGTGCTCGGTCAGGCAGGGGAGGGCGGTGTGCTGGTCCCAGCAGCTCCGGGGCCCCTGCCTGGGGAGTGGGACCCCATGCAGCAGGTGGGGACTTCCTGAGGTGGGTGGGCACAGGGTCACAAGCCCCAGCGGGCTGGGAGTCAGTCAAGGTGCGGCTGGTAGAGAGAGGACCCCCAGCCCCCGGCCCAGGGTCTGTGGCTGCCTGGCTTCCTGGGCTGTCCTCTCGGCCCCAGAACTGCCTACTTGGTGTCCCGCTCAGGCCCCGAGAGACTGGGGAAAAGGCTGGAGGCAGCTGAGTGCAGGCGGCACATAGCCCCTCGGGGGGGTACCCCAGCGGCCGGGCTCCAGGGGGCCCGCAGCGGTGGGTGGTCCTCAGGGAGGCCAAGGTGGCATAGATGCAGGCCAGGGGGCACCCTGGGCTGGCCACGCCGGCCCCATCCACGGCTGCAGGTGCCGATCCGCCCCCTGGGGGCCGCAGCGTCCCATGAGAGAGAAGCAGAAAGGTGGAGGTCAGCATGGGGCAGAGCTGCCCAGGGCAGGGTCCGAGGCCCAGCTAGCCTCCTGCGTTGGGCCAGCCCCCGCCCCAGATCCTCCCTGGCCGTCTCAGCCCTAAAGAGCCATGGATTCCCAGTGCCCCCACCCCCAACATCTGGCAGCAGGGGGTTGGGGGTGGGTAGGGGAGGCTCAGGTGGCCAAGAGGGTAAATTCCAGTGAGTGCAGCTGCAGGAGGCGGCAATGGCCCCCACTGGGCCCTCTGCCAATGGGTGGCCCCCTAGGCACCCCCTACTCCATCTCCCCCAAAAGCTCTTGGGTTCCCAGGGGGTTCCCAGGGGGTCTTGGGGCGGCTGCAACCCCAACCTTTCTTCAAATGCGCTGTTAACCACCAGGGATGCTGCAGACCCACGGGAGCCTCGTGCTTGTCAGCCAAAGACGCATCGGCCAGCCCCCACCTCCCAAGCTTCCAACTCCGCTTAAGTCAGTGAAAAAAACCCACGAAGAATGCCCATATGCCTGGTCAACGCCTCTCCCAGAGCCTGACCCACTCTGCTCCCCGCCCCCGGAGCCCCTGCATTGCAGCAACAGCCCTGGCCTTGCTCAAGGAAAGGAGCGAAATGACTCTTTTTCTTTTTTTAATAAAATTATAGATATATAGATGTAGATATAAAAACATAAAACAGACACAACGCAAGCGGACGCTGCCGTGTGCTTACTCTCGGGTCCCTGGCACCAGGCGGAACTCTGACCCCTGCCCCCGTGGGCTTCCCACGAGGGTGCCGAGGCTCCCACGGGGCCTGGACTTGGCATGTCTTGGGGTAGGGAATCTCCAGTTTGGCAGGGGAGAGGACTCCTGGTCTCATGGGCCCTCTGTGGCAGCGTCCGGCCCGTGCCTGCTCCCACCTGCCCCACCAGTCGCCTCCCACAAGAGCATAAAGCAGAGGTTAAGGCTTCAATGAAAGCGAGTTTCCCGGCAGTGGGGGCAGCGGGGGCCCGAGCGTTAACACATGGGACGTGGCATGGCAGCTCAGCGCACAGACAACGGGGACGCACCCACCAGCTGGGTGAGACAGGACACACGGAGCCAGGACCCCACCCGCAGCTGGCTGGCTGTCTGTGCCTCATCCCCCTGTCTCTCAGAACCCAGAGCCATCCCCAAGCTGCATGCCTGTAGGCTGGGGCTGGACTGCCCGAAGAGGAACTGGCCTGGCCAAGCTACAAGCTTCCAGCGGGTCCCTGAAAGGCAACGAGTTGGGAGCAGCCAGGTGGTGGGGCCCCAGTCCAGGGCGGCCAGGGACCCAGGACTCTCTGTCCATCTCTGGGCCACGGTGACCCTTCTGTGAGGGGAGTAGGTGGGGACCGGCCTGGGGACAGCCTCAGGGGCACAAGGGCAGCATGTAGACATGACCCACACCCCCTGGCTGTCCCCGCCTGTGGGAGCCGGGGCACCGACACATGGATCCCGCAGCCTGGCGGCCCCTGGTCCCACTGAGCCCTGTCAAGCAGATGGGCAGATGGACAGGCGGAGGAAGAGGGGTAGGCTTGTTGGAGGCGTGGTCTCTTCCGCTGACGTGTCCACACCAGGCCTGGGCCTCCTGGTCTCCCGGAGCAGAGCAGTCGGGAGGGGAGGGCAGCCGCTGGGGGTCCTGGTCCCCGGGGCTCCACGGCGGATGGATGGCAGTCAGTCCTCACACTGAGATCTCGTACGTGGTCCCACCCACGCCGGACACCTTCTTAACGAGCGTGTGCCGGGCAGGGCTGGCGGAGGGCCCGGGGGGGCCAGCGGCAGGCCCCAGGCGGGCCAGGCCGGGGGACTGCCCATTAAGCTTACTTGGGGGGGTCTTCAGCTGAGGGTGGTCCCTGCATCAAAACAAGCACATACACGCACACACACAGTGAACACGGGACCACGGCATGACAGAGGCCAGCGGAGGCAACGGGACAAATGATGCAGACGCAGACAAAGCCCGGGGTGGCCCCTGCCTCTGAGCTCAGGAGGGCCCACCCAGAGGATAGGTAGGGGTGCACAGCCTGCGGAGGGGGGACTATGCTGCCACAAGACAGACAGATGTCAGAATGGCCATCAGCCCCCTCCCAGGTCTCTCGGTCCCTCCCACTGGCACCGATCCCAGCGCACAGGGAGGCCAGATGGACACTGGCCAAGCCCCCAGGCCCTGCACTGTCCCGGTGCCCCAAGCTGAGGAGCCCAGGTGTGACTCTGGCTCCTTCCCTGCTCCCTCTTAGGAAAACGAGAGGCTGTCTTCCTGCCCTCCAGCCTGCCCAGTACTGACCAACAGCATTTCTGACATCGCTGCCCAAACACTCGCGAGGATGGACACGCCTCCCTCCTGTGGCTGCCATCCCACCTCACTGTCCAGCTGCCACCCACTGGGCCGGTGCCAGCCGCAGCAGGGGACTCCTCACTGAGTCCGTGCTCGAGGTGGCGGAGGAGACACCCTGACGACAGCCACACACCCCAGGCGCTCAGCTCATATACTTGGACCTGACCCTGTGAAGCAGCCATCCCTGCTTCCTATTACCCACCTGCCAGGAGCCTGGAACCAGCCTGCCCCTCTGGGCCTATTTCCCCATCTCTGAGCCCTTACTTCCTGGGGCTATGAGCTCCCAGGCCAGCATGTCCTGCTGCAGGATGATGTCCCCCAGACTCAGCCTCCTCGACCCACACTGTCTCCAGGGGAAGAAACCCCGGGGTCCCCCTGCCACTTGGTTGTACCAGCTGCAGGAGAATGTGCAGCCTTGGGCTCAAGGTGCAAATCCTCCTTGCCTGCTATCCTTGGATGTGTCAGGGCATCCTTGGAGCTGGGCAACCCTCACACAGTCTGGCCGGGAGCCTCCAAAAAGGATGAGCACCCCCACTGCCCCCAGAGGCAGCCATTGGCTTCCCAGATAGCCCCCGCATGCTCAGCTAAGAGGTCCCACAGGTGGTCAGATACCTGGCCTGTGCCAGGAAGCGCCCCCCCTGCCCACAGCACCCACCTCTGCACGGCGAGCGAGGGTGGCGACTCTGGGAGGTCCGTGTGGATGAAGGCGACAGCTTTGGGGCCTGCATAGGAGGGTGAGCGAGGCGTGCTGGGTGGGGAGGGCGGGCCCTGGCGCACCGGAGACCTGTGCGAGCCACTGCCAGGCCGAGGCCCGGGGGCGTTGTTGTTGGCAAGGTCGGCCTGCAGGGAGGAGGAGGAGGTCCGCGGGGCCCGGCTCACGGCGCTGGACAGCGAGGACAGCGAAGTCTGCAGTGCGGGGTTGCGGGCACCACCAAAGCCAGGCCCCGCAACTAGGTCATCTCTGGAGCCGTAGCGCAGGGCCGGGCCACGGGGGCCCTCGGACAGCACGCTGGCCTGCTGCAGGCTGTAGGAGCTGGGGGCGTCATAGACGCCTGAGTCGCCAAAGAGCGAGTCTGCCTGGGAGCGCAGCAGCCGTTCCCGCTCTTCCCTGTCCTTGCGCTCCTGGATGGAGGCCATGATGGTCCGGGACAAGTTGTCGTAGCGCACAGGTGAGGGCTCCCGCGGCCGGGGGCCCAGCACCGGGCTGAAGCTACGGGGGGGGGGCCGTGGCGGGTCACCCACCGCCCCTGGGTGCAGGTAGGGCGAGCGATAGCTGGCCACACCGGCCGAGGGGTGGGCTGGGCACGTGTGGCCGCTGGGTGAGCCGGGGTTGAGCAGACTGTCGTAGGACAGGCTGCCATTGCGGTTGGGCAGCGCGTGGGGGGCAAAGATGCTGCGGCGGGGCGTCGGGGGCCCGCCCTCAGAGCGCAGAGGCTGCAGGGCCACATGGTCCCCAGCCCTCCGGCTGGCCGCCTTGAGGCTCAGGGAGCGCAAGGCACCCGAAAAGGTGTCAGCAGCGCTGAGTGGCGGGGATGGGGGGTAGGCGGCGTGCAGGCTTCCGGACGTATAGTCAGGAAGGTCCAAGCTGGGCTCTGACACAAAGTCCAGGCTGTGGATGCTGTCCTCTCCCAGCGTCAGGGAGTCGGGGCCAGGGACCTGTGGGGAGAGAGGGCACACATCTACCACAGCCCGGCCACCAAGTGCTCCGTGCCCCACCCCTAGAGGCTACAATCTCAGTGACACATGTAACCGACAAGCTGTTCCTGGAAGGTCTCCATCCCCTAACCACTTCTTCCTTGCCCACCACAGAAGGAAGTGGGGACAGGGGAGAAAAGAGCACCCAAACACTGCCTCCCCAGGGAAGGCTCGGCACCCTTCTCCTGCTCCTACTTCTCCACAGAAGAGGAGGGGGCTGTGGAGACAGCCTCAGGAGCTGGTCCTTGAGGAGATAAAATAACCACACAGAGGCCCAGAGCCCTCTCCCAGGCATGTCACGGCTGAGGACTGCAGTCATGGCCACGTAAGACCAGAGCTGAGTACTGCGTCTACCCAGGGCAGGCTCCCCAGAGCCCACACGGGGTAGGGCCTCCTGGGGCACAGCCATAGCAACATCGAGGAGGGGCTTCTCTGAGTCTCGGTGAACCAAAGCATGCGGGCACGGGCTTGGGCCGGGGATGAGAGCCTGCTGAACCTCAAAACCCAGAGGGGATTTTGACAAACGTGCCCTCAGGGTACTCAGGCCAGAATCCTTGTGGGACCCAGGACAATCCCATCAAGATGAGGCAGGCAAGGGCACCTAAATCCCCCATTCCCAAGAAGGGCTGATGGACACCCCTCCTGGGACAGGACCATGGCATGCTAGCCAAGGAGGCCCAGACTCCCTGCCCAGCCCAGAGGGTCCAGAGATGCTGGCTCGAGCAGGGCATCAGTCCTGGGGGGAGGCGACTAACCGGTCCAGGCATACTGGCCCAGTCACAGGCTCGCCTCTTAGATGGCCACAAAAGAGGGTGGGCAGCCTGGGAATGTTCGGGGTTCTGGATCATTCCTCAGGCTGTCCAGGGTTGCCAACTGCTCTGCAGTGATTGTAGAGTACTTACTTATACAACTCAGAAAAAATAAATGTGCTTTCTGAAACAATCTCAAATTCTTCTGAAGCCTTCCCGTGGGCCTACAGAGTGACTAATAGTGGAATTCCAGGCATCCTGGCACACACTGTCCCTGGGGGCAACCGCCTACCAGGCCAGCGGGCAATGCCACCAGCCAAGGAGAAGGGGCCAGCCAGGACAGCCTGTGCCAGCCCTTCCTTCATGCCTAGCTGGGATTCCCACAGAGTGAGGTCCTGCTGGCACTCATAAGGCTCTCTATGATCCTGTGGCCCCAGGGACAGGGCCTCCTGGGGCAAGTCCTCTAGGAGTGGGACCTAGGGGCTGAGGCCTCTGGGGACACAGTCTCCAGGAGGGGGAGAGTAGGACTTCCTGGGGTGGGGCCAGGCTTCCTCACCTGCTCACCAGGCCCGCAGAAGGGCGCCTTGGGACCCGAGGGAAAGGCAGGCCGGAACTTGTACATGGCAGGTGTCGGGGGGCTGGTCCTCTGCGCCGACAGGGCGCTCTCTGGGGAGATGGACCACGGTCAGGCTGGGGTCAGTCCATGTCCCTCCCTCTGTCTGGCCACCACCACCTCACCAGCACTGCTCGGGCGTGGGGTCTGCAGGTCACCTCCGAACGTGCCGGCCTCCGCCTTGGGGGGCAGTGGCGGCCCCAGGTCCAGCGGCTTCTCATCCAGCCGGTCCAGACTGCCCTTGGACTGGGAGGGGGCGTGGTCAGTGGTGGGTAGGGTGTGGGCCAGGGGTGGGGCATAACTGGGGATTCCTCCCTGGGCCCTGGGCCCTAGACCCTTCCCCAGAATCTACCCAATTCCTCCCCCTTCCACTTCTAGGCCCCTTCCAACAGAGCTGCTTCCTGCCTCCAAGGGTCTGCCCTTTACCCCAGCCCCTACCTGCCCCAGGGCCCCCACCTTGCTGCGGCCCAGGCCAGCCTTCAGCCCGTTGTCACTAAGCTTGACCTTGAGTGGGGCAGCTCGTTCCAGGAGCTCAGGCCGAAGGAAGGGAGGCTTCAGGCGAGCAGCCAGCGGCAGCCGGGGGGGCTCCACCACGTACCTGCGCCGGTGGGGAGGGGGGCGGGGGGGTGCAGGCAGAGGGGTCAATGGCCAGACCAGGGTGACTGGGCCTGAACGCTCACCAAAGGCAAGGCTGGCTGCACCTGCCAGAGGCAGAGGTCAACCGGGCTGAGGGTCCACACCTGCCCACCCCAAACCCGGCAGAGGCCCCTTGATACCCCATCCAGGCCTCACCGGGGTGCCAGAGGGCTGCACAGCACGTGCTCCACATTCCCATAGCAGCCTCGGGTGAAGGGGTTCACGCCCCCGCGGAACTTGCCCGTCACCTGTGGATGTGGGACCCCTCAGCCAGCCTGGCCACCCAAGGTGCAGGACAAGGCAGACAGGGGGACAGGCAGGGATGGCTGGGTTTCCTCAGGGGGCAGGTTGGGCAGGGTCGGTCCAGGGTGCCCCCCACCCATTGCCCCCCAATGGTCCCTGCAGGAAGCTGCCAAATTTCTGGGCCCTGAGTTACTGAGGGCTGCAGTGTCCAGAGGTGAGAGTGAGCGGGAGAGGGGCAGCATAGGTGCGGCCCCACACTCCATGCACCACCCTGAGTCTCCTCCCCCTATGGAAGCTGAGGGTTCTAGCAGCCCTTCCCTGACACCCCCCAACATGGGCCTGGTGCAGCCCTGGCCCTCTTGGCCTATAGGGGATGCCCCCTATCCCCATCACTGCAGGGGCCCTCCTCGGGTCAGCACCTGCTCATTGGTGGTACGCCCCCGAGTGACCAGCACCACGTGGAAGCCAGTGAGGCCGATGACAGGGATGAAGAAGAGGCCAGCCACACACATGACGGCCATGCTGGCCCGTTAAGGCCAATGGCTATAGGCGAAAACACGGAGCTGGTGCCCATGAACAAACCACTCCCACTGCCACCCAACCAGCGATGGTGACCCACCCTCTGGGGATTCCCGGGCAGTCACCCCACCCCACCCCCTGAGGGCCAGCCAAGGATACGTGATGGTGGTGTGGGCAGCTCCCAGCCCCTCAGCATGGTTCAGCACATAGACCAGGCCAAAGGCGACGACACCCACCATGTGTGCGCTGAGCGACAGCAGGAACAGGAAGAAGTATCGGTAATTGCGGCGCCCAATGCAGTTGTTGACCCAGGGGCAGTGGTGGTCAAAGTCCTGAGCAGGAGCAGTGAGTCAGGGCACAGGGTGGGTGGGAGGGGAGGGACGTGGCATGAGGGCAGACAGGGTGGCAGGACGGTCACCTCTACGCAGTTGTCGCAGACGCTGCAGTGGGAGCAACGAGGTGGGCGGTAGAAGTGGCAGGTCGCGCACCACTTCATTCGGACCTGGATGCCCCGCACATCCACATTCTTGTACAGTGGGGCCCGGAAGTCGTCCTCCTTATCCTCGTCCTCATCCGCTGTGAGCCAGGGCCAGGGGAGGGTGGCAGGAAAGTGACTTCCCTGTCAGGAGAGTCCTTCCCGCATCTCTGCCAGCCCACCCACCAGGACCCACCCCTGAAAGGCTCTCACATGTCAGCCACTCACATTCTAGTGAAAGTGAGTAGATCACATACCCTGGCACAGGGCCCTACCTCGGGGGAAGACGCCAGGGTCCATGAAGGTGGCCATGCTGAAGTTGGCCAGGACAAAGAGGAAGATGATGCCATTGTAGACAGGAACAGCTGGGGACACAGCTCGAGTCAACCATGGGCACCTGCGTTGGACAGCAGGGCAGAGCTCGGTCTGGGGTTGCAGCAGATGGGCGGGGATGGGGCGTGGGGACAGATGAACTAGGTAGGCATGGCCACACATAGGCAGGCTGGGCCATGAAAGGCCACCATCAGTTCTCAACGTGGCAGTCGGGGAGGCCATTGCCGCCACATCCCCGCTGGGAGACCTCTGCCCATCAGCCTGCCGCTTCTCTCCTCAACAATCGGGGCTAGGCACCTTGTGGCCCGTATGTGGGCTGCCCACATGTGGACAATGACTCCAGCAACCGTCCAGGTGCGTATTGGGAATTCAACTCGCAGTTGAAGACACTGAGGCTCAGAGAGGCCTATGGGCCCGGGTTCCCACGTTTAGGAGGGGTGGCAGACTGGTGGCAGGAGTCCAGGATGAAAAATGAGCCCAGTCTGCCTGGATGCTAGGACAGACAGAAGCAGCCCCGGTCCTCAGGCAGACCTGTCCCCAGCCCAGCAAGGCCTCTTTGCCAGGGAAAATCTGGGA
The DNA here is from genome assembly GCA_004024625.1 of Mellivora capensis. Lineage (NCBI taxonomy): Eukaryota > Metazoa > Chordata > Mammalia > Carnivora > Mustelidae > Mellivora > Mellivora capensis. The sequence goes on from PISX010000572.1 coordinate 13,009, forward strand.
CGAGCGGAGCTCCAATTCTCAGTCAGGAAATGCATGGTGGGTGGCACCCCTGTTTTTCCCTGAGGCGTGAAGTCTCAGGGTCTGGGCCACTGGGCATATCCGCATCCAGGCAGCCCTTTCTTTCTAGTTTGTCATCTTACTATCCATCTGACAATGGGGAACAGTCAGAGACTCTAGAAAAGCATGATACCCCCTCGCCATTCACCATCTTTTACTATCCCCGTACCCATGGCTCAAGGCTGCACCTTCTTCCAAGAAGCCTTCCCAGATTCCTGGCACCCTACAAGGATTTCACACACCTCCCCGATGGGTACTCTGCCAGACACTGTCCTCTTCTGCCCTCTAGGGACCAGAACAGAGCCCTCTCTGTGGAGATCTACCAGTCCTTGGGCACATAACCTGCGGCCCCGTGTCCCAACCCTGCAGCGGGTCCCTGAGTCCAACCACTTGGCTCCCACAAAGTTCCTCTGGCCTCAGGCTCCTGATGGTCCTGGCTGCTTTGACAAATGGGGGACCCCTGGCGGGCTGTTCCCCTCCTCATACCTAGCCCCTCTGTGGAACTGGAGGGCCAGGGAGATCCTCCGCAGTAGCCCTGCCTGAGAGAACAGGGCATCGTGGCCTCCAGCAGGGTGAGTAGAGCTCATGGCCCTGCCCACCGCCCCAGCGCACGCCGGCCACGCTGGTGTGCCCACGCCTGCCTTGGCCAGGAGCCAGCCCCGCCACCCCAGCAACCACCTCCATGGCAGCAGAACTTCGCTATTTTTAGTGGAAAGCGAGAGGCTATTTAAAGATTCCACTTCCCACGGCAGCAGGCGCAGCGGGCTGGGAGCCGCAAGTTACCCCTTCCTTTTCTCCGGGACCTGCTGTGGAGGTGGACGTGCTCCCTGAGGACATGGGTTCCCTCTGCAGGGAGGGCCTTCCTCCACTACCCCCTGCCCGGGCAGCCCTGAGTGCCCACTAATCAATGCCTTCCACATTCCCCAGCCCCGTGAGCTAAACCATGGCACACATGGCGTTCAATGTATGTCGTGGTCTCTGACCCAATCCCATTCAGCAAGGTGACAGCAGGCCCCGGAGGCCTGGTCTGCCTGGCAAGGTGGGGTGGGGGGCAGAAGCCAAAATGCCAGTGGGGACAGGCTCTCCAGGCAAGCGGGAGCTGTCAGCTCCGGAGAACCAAGAAGCCGGGAGAAGCAGGGACCCTGCTCAGGTGGGGCAAGCCAGCTCCCCATGGCACCTTCTGGGAAGGGCTAGCTGTGTGATCTGCACAAAACGAAAATGCAGGCCTGGTGTTTCAAAAGTGTCAAGAATGCCAAGGCCAGGACAGCAGAGCACTAAAGGCAAGGGTCGGTTCTCGTGCACGTGCAGGGCCCGTGCCAGTGGGGCCAGCCCACCCCCAGGGAGGAAGGGACAGAGAGGTCATGAGGTGCTCTGGGGCTGGCAGACGTGCACACACGAGCTGCAGCAGGTATGGGTGGGCATGGCCGGCACGAGGACACGGTGTGGGCTTGGTGGAGGGGAGGGGAGGCATGGGGACAGTCAGAGGCTCCATCCTCGCCGTCCAGGTTTTGCCGGTGGATACCAAGAACCTGTTGCCCAGCTGCCCAGTGCAGTGAACCACAGAATCCTCCCTTCCAGCTGTAGGGAATGGGTGCTTCTGCTTCCCTATTTTACAGACAAGGAGTGGATATGGGATAGTTTGTCACATACCTAGACCTCAGGGTGAGAATACGTCTGGGCTGGGATTCAAACTCTCATGCATGCAGGCAGACTGAACCCCACGGGCAGCCCCCACACCCGCACTGGCCGGAGTCTCCCCTGGCCCAGGTGGCCTGTACTGCTTTGTCCTCCCTGAGCCTCAGTGAACACCCACTCCCACCCCGGCTGGACAGGCTGGACAGCTGCCCTGGACGCGATGCCTAGGGTGACACCTGGAGAGCAACAGGGCCACGTTTGGGAATCTGATACATGATAGGGCAACGTCTGCACTGAAGTGTAGGTGGCCTCTGTCCACTATAGTTGCCACCCCTCTGTGTGCCTGGGCCACACACAGCAGGGAGAGGGGGCTGGGGCCTTAGCTGGTGCTAGGCAGGCTTGCGGTTGCGGGGGTGCAGCCCTCTGACAGGGACCTGAGCCACTGCCCCATCCACCCACCATAACCAGGCCCCAGGCTTGACACCTCCCAGGCATTTCTGACCCCTCATCCTCCCTCAGGAGGCCTCTACGCCCAGGCCACACCAGGAGGGTCCAGGCCTGGGTCAGGCCAAATGAGAACCGGCTCCCCGGCCAGAGCCAACAGGCACACGCACAGACGTGTCCCCACGAGCAGGCAGGGACACATGCACACGCACATGTGCGATGCACACACAGACACACAAATACACTCCGGGACACACGTGTGAACACATGCCAGTGGATATACGCATACACAGACACATGTACACACATGACCACATCCAAAAGGCACGTGGACATGAGCATACACCATGTGTTGACAAGCAAGACACATGTGCATAAATGTTTGTGAGAACAGACCTGCCCGACACACACACACACAGCTGCAGAGACACACCTGTGCCCTCGTTCATGTACACACACACTCATATGCACATGCGAACACACACAGATGCAGAAATGCCATGCCCTTCCTCAAACCGACCCCCTGTCTACACGCTCCATCTCCCTGTGGACCAGGCAAGCGGGAGGACGCGTGAGGACGTGCAAGCTCCGTGGGCAAGGCCTGGCAGGCAGAAGTGCTCAAGCCACCTTGAGTCTGTCCTAGGCTCCAAGAAGGGCCCCTCTGCCCACAGGGACAACACTCCACTCCCACCCAGAGGCTGGTGTGCTCCAGGCCGGGGCTGGCCACCCCTTGCTGGCTGCAGCCACCCTGTGGGGCCCGGGGTGGGCCTGGGTGGGGGGCTAGCCCAGCTCTGGGGCTGGAAGCCCTCCTGATCCAGCCCCCGCCTCCTGAGTGTTAGGGCCACATGCCACTGCCATGAGCCCCACCCAGATTGAGGCCCCAAGTCCGCCTAGCCCAGCAGGGAGACACCACCCAATGGGGGTGGGGGGGTTCCACAGGGCCAGTATGCGCACCACAGCTAAATGTGGAATGGAAAATTTTAACTCAGACGTTTTCATTTAAATCGGGTTCTTCATTAATACTGTTTGTGTTTAAGAGTAATGCACATGCGCAGGGGCACCTGGGCCCAGAGGGTCTGTGGCCACTCTACCCTGGCCAGGCTAGGCAGGGACCTCTGTCCTCCTGCACCCATCCAATCCCTGCCGACACCTAAGAGATGAGGCAACTGAGGCTCAGGTGGCCAAAGATACTGTAGACCATAGGCAGTGAGGCCTGGCAGGGGGCCCACCCCGAGTTTCCTTCCTTCCCGTGTGGCCTCTGCCAGGGGCTCTGTCCACCTGGGCCTGCCCCTCCACCATCCCATGCTGGGCATTCTGGCCTGCCTGGGCCTCTGGGCATGGGGAGGGCTCAGGCCCATCCTGGGGAGAGACTGTGACATCCCAGAAGTCAGCCCCCTGGTCCTGGACAGAGACAAGATGGCCCAGCCTGGCCCCAGGGATTGGTAACCCAAAAGCAGCCCTAGCTTTCTGATGTTTCCAGACTCCCTGTCATTCTCCAAAGTGGCTCTGGTAGGAGGAAGGGGCTAAGGCGGAGACCTGGCCTGGAGGCTCTTGGAAACCCACACAGCACCTGACCCAGCCTGGCACTGAGCCACAGCATGAAGGGCTTCTGGGGCCCCAAAAGGGGCAACTCGTGTTTACTGAGCAGAGAGGGGGCCCGGGGCCACGCAGCATCCAATCAAGTTCAAGCGGTAAAAGCAGAGAAGAGAGAAGCCAGTGGGGCCCCCAAGGGCAAGGTGGAGAAAACACAGGAGTGGGCTGCTCTCTCCTCTCTACATGTCTAAGTCTACAGCAGGCCTGGACCCAGAGAAAGGGTAAAAGTGTGGGTGCTAGGTGACCAGAGGCCTATCCCAAGGAGGCGACCACTGGGACCCCTGCTTGCCTGGAATTCGGCACACTGTGAGTGGTGTCAGTAGGCCTGGTTTGCCCCGTAGAACCCCTTTTCAGGAACCCAGTTGCTTTGGAGGACCCCAGTGGAGCTAAGGTTAGGGTAGGCCAAGGTCCCCAGTGGCCTTTTGGCCCAGGGATTGTGGCCTCAGTGGCTCAGAGGAGCCCTGTCCTAAGGGTGATCAAGGCTCCATTGGCTAGAGGATGCCTGCGTCTGGCCCCCAGCCAGTGCCCCTGCACCCCCAGCTTGCTGCAGAGGCACATGCCACCTTCTCTCAGGTACAGTGGGTCACACACAAGGCAGGACACAGGGAAAGGCCTGCAGTGCCCTGAGCAAACCCTGTCCCTCTCTTGGCTGGTGTCCCTGAACCCAGAACCCCAGCTCTGAGGAGGAAGGAAGAACTTGGCAGGGTGCAGGAGCATCAGTGCCCGCATCTGGAGATGTTTCAAGTTCATAGGACAGCCGTGTAAGGGCCCTGTGAAATCACAGCCAAGGGCTTATGACAAGCACACTACCTCGGGGCTCAGGTGAGCCTAAGAGGAGAGGAGAGGAAACAGGCAGGCTCTCTGGAGTAGGGTTGGTTTCAGTTTCTTGAAAGATTTATTTCCCTGCATTTCACAAGTTTTTGAAAGAGAACACATATTACTTTTAATGTCAGGGAGGAAAACACTGAATTACACTTCGGGAGTGAGAAACCAGGACCAGCAAGTGGAGGCCAGGATACCACAAAGCACACCTGAGGCCAGGTGTGGGGGACCCCAGGGCCAGGACTGGGTGGGCCAGGTCCCACCTCTCCAGAAGACCCTGCACTCGCTGCCCACCTGCCCCTCTCCTCTCTGCCCCACAGCCAACAGCATCTGGGTAACAAGAACACGCCTGCTTGCCAAAGCCAGAAATAAGCCCGTCCACACAGGCCTTTTTTAAACCCGCTCTTGGCAGCCTGTGCGCCCACCCAGCCCCGCCCTCCAGGTAGGGAGCTCTTGAGCCTCCATGGGCACCCAATGCAGGCTCGCCGTCCTCATAACTGCTACCCTCACTCTCGCTAAGGCAAAGCAGGGGTGCCAAGCCAGCTCTTGCTCCCCTCCACCCCAGGCTCATTCACCCTCGGGCTGACCTGCCTCGAAACAGAGGCCCCCTGGAACTACAGCCATTGGTGACACCTCAGTTTCCTGGGAAGGCTTGAGCAGTCATTGCTGTCATCACCTGGGCTATTTCTCAGCATGGGACTTGGGGAAGTGGGTAGTCCCAGATCTGCATGGCTGGAACCTGGAACTCCCACCCCGCCTTGTACCTGAGGGAGCCCTGTTGGCAGTGAGGGGGTGCCCCACAGCCATGGTGTTGTCAGCAGGCTTATGTGTGAGCCAGCCTGTCTCAGATGAAGTTCTGAGGCCCTGCCTGCCTTCTGCCTCAAGGGTCCCAGTGCCCAACATGGCTGGTGTCCCTGGGTGTGGCCTGGCCCTGGGCCCTGCAGCTGCGACCCCGAGCCTTCCTGAGAAGGTCAAGGGGGGGTGGAGGGCACTGCCAGGCCAGCATCAAGGGTGGCTTTGGGACAGGCACGTGGCAGCCTGGCCAGGCCACACCTACGCGGGAACAACTTGGCTCCGGCCCTGGACTGGACAACCAGGAGTGGACCCAAGAGCCACCCACAGCTTCTTGTTGGAGGGGCTGGTGGCTGTCAGCAGACTGTATTCCCCCCTCATGCAGCCTGTGGGGAGAGGAGGGCTGCAGCCACACCCTGGGTGGCCACTGCACACACTCCCCTGTTTGGGCCCAGCAACTGACACCCAGGGCCTGGCACAATCATGAGGTGCCAGCCAGGCACTCGTGTCCCCACACAGAACTCACCTGTCCCTGGTGCCCCTGTATAGACACACTCACTGTTTCTGCCTCAGCCCAGGTCGGGGTGGGCAGCTCACATCACCCACAGCCCTGGTGCCAGCCCTGTCGTGCCCAGCCCTCCTGACACCTGTCCCCCTGCCCTGCCCAGCCCGCGGGCCTTGTCCCCCCAGGCCTGCCAAGCTGCATCCCCCGCTGTACCGGCCCCTGCCCCTTTTGGCCCGGCTGTGGCCGCCTGTGCAACCCTCCGGTGACGCGGGGGACTCACGTGAACACGAAGAACAGGGTGCTGGAGCCGACCAGCAGCGCGGCGGCCGTGGCCACCGGGATGTACTTGGCGGGTTTGAGGCGCGTCCCGGGGCTGCGGGGCATCCTGGGCGCCGCGCCGCCGCATCCCTCCCCGGGGCCTGGCGGGCGGGGCCGGCCGGGGTCAGGCCGGGGTCTGGAGGGGCGGGCTGGACGCGGCGCAGGACCCGCGGCGGCGGCGGCGGCGGCGGTGGCGGCGGCGGCGGAGGAAATCCCACCCCACGGGTAGCGGCGGCGGCGGCGCGCTGATGTCAGCGCGCCCCTTAAGGTGGACCGACCGGAGAGGCGGGGCAGGGGGCGGGGGCGGGGCGGGGCGGAGCTGAGCGCTTCGTGGACGCGCCCCGCCCCTGCCCCGCCCCTGCCCCGCCCCACACCCTCCTCCGGGGGCGCTGGGCGGCAGAGCCTCCCAGACTCGGGAGAGCTACCGAGCCCCCTGGGCCCCGCCGGCGCTGGCGTCTGGCGCGGCGTTCAGGACCCGGGCGCGACCGCTCCTCGCTTTGGTGCCCTGGCCAGGCGAGTGCCCGCGGCACTCTGAAGCGACGCAGCTGTCGTCTCACACCTGCAGTCCTGGCCCACCGGGTGGACACCGCGGAGAACGCCAGGCCCCCTGATCCCGGCCCGCAGGCCCTGGCGCTGGGGCATGCTGGTCCCCTCCCGGGCCTCTGCGCAGATCTTTCCCTTAACATCTCAGAGCCGGTCCCTGGGGTCAGATTGATGTTCCTGTTTCATGCTATTCCCGAACAGGGCCAGACCTCTTTCATCCGGAGACCTCCTGGCATTTATGGGGGTGGGAAATTTGTGACATTGTTTATTTCTTGCCCATCTCACAGCGCTCAGTTGTAAGGGTAGGGAGGACAGGGTGTGCAGGATTCTCGGGCTTCCTTGCCCAAACTGCAGGTTCGGAGTGTGTGTAGGTGGGAGAGCTAGGGCCGGTTGAGCCCCTCAGCCTCCCAGAGGCAGGGTGCAGCGCCCCTTGGGAAGCCGGTGAAGCAAGGGGCATCTTGCCCTGCCTGGGATAGGCCTGTGGGCAGGCCCACCTCCTGCAGGAAATCCCACCCGCCAGCTCCACTGCTGCTGCCCGCTTAAGGTGGACCCATGCCTTTGCAGTGCCTGGCTGCAGTGTGGCCAAAACAGGCTGAGCCGCCAGGGAGAGCAGTGCAGAACCTCTGGGAGGCTGGGACCTGGGTCAAGCTCTGAAGCCTCCACAGACGACCAGCAAGTCTCTGTTCCCTCCAACATAGCCCCAGGGCTCTCTGCTTGGAAACCAAGACCCATCAGCGCCCTCCCAAGGTGGGAATCCACTGGGGCTTCGCAGGGGGGTCCTCACCCTCCTTGGCCCTGGGCACCTGCTCCTCTCTGGCCAGAACCCCTTGCTGCCCAGGGACCACTTTCTCAGGCCATGCTTCCACAGGCCCTGGGGCTCCTTGGCCTGGAAGCCCCTCCCTGCCTACGTGGGCCTTGCGAAGGCCCCAGCCCCAGCTTGGCGGGCTGCTAGCTGTGAGCCATTAAAAAGACCCTGGGCTGGGAGGCTGAAACTGGGGCATTAGTACAGCTCCTTAAGAACAGAAATGGCCATGGGGCTTTTCCCATAACACTCCAGCTGTAGCCTCTGCCTAGTGGGGAGCCCACGACAGGGGACCTAGCATAGGGTTGGGGGGGCACCCTAGCACTGAGTGGCAGGCTCAGGACACAAAAGTGAGTGAAGAGCGGACACCTTACCTCTGCCCATGGTGCCTCAGCACCTGGAGATGCAAGGTCCAGGGTCCTCACAAAGACTCTGTCCAAAAGATGCCCCACGCACGGCTTTGCCATTGCTCCTGCTCTTCTGCAACCCAGCACTGGGACCCCAGGCCCTGGAAGCCTCTGGATGCAGGCACACCCATGGGGAGTCTCCCAAATTGTGACTCAGGCCCAGGTCTGACTCTGGGTCTGTGTAGGGGTACCAGATAGCTGAAAGCTGTGGAGTGAGCACCAAGTGCTGGTCATGGGGAGAAGGGGTGCTTGGTGCCTCCTTGGTGAGGTCCCTGCGGACTTCCTGGGCAGAGGGGAGTCCTGGGTGGAGGGAGGGGAGAAGAGCAGGGGATACCCAGTGAGGCCTCCGGCCCAGGATTCCTCCCCTGCTAAGGAGTTAAGATCCCAGGGAAAAGGAAAGCAGAGCAGAAAGCTTGCCCAAGGGACTGGCCTGGAACAGAAAGGTCTATCAACTCACTTCTCACTCCATCGCCAATACGATCAGCACCCCAATTATGGCCTACCGTTGCCTCTGCCACAGGGAGGAACCCACCCGAAAACACAGTTGCTGAGGGGCCTGGGAGAGGCCCCACTGGCATCCCTGTTCATCCCAATGGGACCGGATGTCAGGACTGCACGTCTCCCTTTCTGCAGCACTCTGCAGTGTCGGCAAGCCACCTGTAATGGAGCCTGATCACAGCACATCTCTGTTCCCCAGCCACTGTGAGGGGCCTACCCTGCTGTTGGGGTTGTCCCCACCCCTTGGAGACACAACTCTTCACCCAAGAGGAAAGAAGTCAGCTTGGGGTTTCACATCAAGTGGGATTCATCTTGTATTAGAGCCCAAAGTAAAAACAATGTTCACCAACCATTCTGTACTCAGTGAAAAGGGTGTCTGACTGCCCTTTCCTGAAGGATCAGGCCTGGGCCAACCTTTCATACATCAGTGCATCCTGCAGAGGCCCAGGGGGAAGCAACAGCTGTCTTACGTCAAAATTCCAGTTCATCAAGATAGCCAAGGTGCACAAATTTCAGTGTCCCTCCTTGGCCAGAAGGGCCTCTGTGCCAACAGTGACTTCAAGAACACCCAGACCTGTGCCTCTAGAGGCATAAGGCTGCCAGGACACAACAGATGCACAGCATCCTTTGGAGGTGCTTCTCTTAGGTTTAGAACAAGACACGTCATGGGACACACAGAACACGTGGAGACGTCGGATAGAGCAGGGCCCAGCTGGTAGACTGGCCACACTGTAAAGCACCTCCAGCAGGTGTCAATGGCCAAACGCCGAGCGAGGGTAATCTACTCCAGGGCCAGGTCCAAACTTGCTCCACAACCCCTCACCCGCATCAGAGGGCTGTATGGCCACACTCTGGAGCCCCACTGGCCTCCCAGGACACACGTTACCACGTGTGACCACATGCTTTGAAAAGCTGGCCGGTGCACCAAAAACCCTCTTCCCCCACCGAGGACACCATTCAGACACCATTTGTTTTACAAGACAAGCCCCCAAATGGCACCCACTTACATTCTTGCAAATGACCCTCTATTTAAAGCTACTGCAGATATCCACAATTCCACCCAGATGGAGATGTCATGAGTGAGAAGGTAGGCCAATTTTCTCTGAGGACAGCAGCAGGGTATCCAAAGAGGGTTGTGGGGCTGAGCTCCCCACCCACCCAACACACTGCACCAGACTGGACAAGTGTGCTATGGGACCGGCCTTTCCCTCCGCCAGGGCCAACCAAATGCAGCCTTGGCTAAAGCCTGGAAACCTACTTGGCCTTCCCATATGAAAATCCAGGGTGTACTCCGGTGCTCTTCCTTTCCCTCCCCCAGAGGCAAGAAAACAGCAGCAAGACCCAGCAGAAGCCCACCTACTCCTTGCCACAAGGCAGAAACACACGCCACAGCCCAGCACCCCTGCCCCACCTCAGACACAGCACGGCCCTAGAGGCCAGCAGCAGCCCCAAGCCCAAGGCAGAGCCAGGGGTGGCAAGTGGGCCCCGCAGCGCTGCCCTGGTGCCCTGGAGCCAGCAGCACCCACACTGCTCCCAGGACGGGGCCGGCGCACACATGGTCCTGCCCTCTGTGCAGGTTTCGAATGTGTCGTTTATTCACTATTTTTGATGACTATAAATAAGTGTTTCCACTATGGAAAAGAAAGTGAGCACAGTACATTTTCATGACTGGGGAATGGATTTTCTGAAGTCTTCTTCAATAGGGCAGAAACTTAGAAAAAAACAACCTGAATGTTGGAATTCAGTTCTTTATATAAAGTCCCTTGTAAAAACAAAACAGAATAAAAACAAACTGAAAAGAAGGGGCAGGGCAAAATTTAAAAAAAAGAAAAAGGAGGAAAAGAACGGAAGGAAGAGAAAACAAGGGGCGGTGGCTTATTGCTCCTCCTCCGCTCCAGCCTTGCTCTCGGCGTCTTCCGACTCCTTGCTCTCATCCTTCACGGAGAGAGCTTCTAGCTTCTCAGTCACCTTCTCGGCATCATTGTTTTTGCCCGATCCTGCTAAGACATAGGGGGACACAGTAAGAAAACCAAGAAGCACTGCTCTCTGCAGCCCACCCACCTCCCATGGCCCTGGGCAAAGGCGTAAGAACAGGCCACTTCACCATGTGCCAGCCAAGCCAGCCTCCAGGGGCACACAAACAAGTAGGAGCTCATGGCCGGGGGGGGGCGGGGGGGACGAGACGATGGACGGACGGGAGTCAGGGAGCTCAGTTATGTCAGGTCACTTGCTATGGCAGCCATTGTCAAGCCCCAAGCAAGCAGGTGACTGCAAGGACCTCCTGAGGCCCCCTTCGCTGTGGGCTCTAGCCAGATGTCACTGGATCCCCAGGCTGGGAGCTGTGAGGCCAGGCCAGGGAGCACATGCTTGGGGCCCTGATGGCCAGCTCACTCCCCAAGAAGCACTATGTGTCCCCAGATGGCTGTATCACCCTTGACAGGTCGAGGTGGTCACAGCACCCCAGGATGTTTCTGTGGCAGACGGAAAAAGCACCCGCCTGGGGCTGCAGCCGGATGCAGAGTGAGTCTGCGAGAAGTCCCCTACCCAAGACACCATGTCACCTTTTTTTTCTCTCTCCTCGATCTCTTTCCTGCATTCTTCAAACTTTGTTTTGAATTTCTGTGCATCTGTGGGAAGAAGAGAAGAGACCTTCTAAGATCCCTGAGCAGTGAAGGGGACACATCTGGAGGGTCTGAAGAGTCAAGATTCACCAATGGCTCATCCCATGGCCAATTTGGACTTAAGGACACAGCCGTGGGCGGGCTCACTGCTACCCAGACCAGGCAGTAACTGTTTCTTGAGTCCCTCCTGAGACTGGTGGCTATGTTGCGCTGTCTCCCTCCATCTGACTCTGTGACAACCTGGGTACAGCAATACATGGCACTAGCGGCCATGCACAACCAAGGGGAGGAGCCTCCCTCCCGGGCACTCTGTTCTCCACTCACATCAGAGTTCCTGCTAGATGAGGCCCACTGGGCACTTCTGACAATCGGGGCTAGAAAGGGACATGCTTGCCCCGGGCAGACTGAATGCCCAGTCCTCTTTGAGGTTAAAAGGGAAAAGACCCTGCTCGTCACCTCAAAACCCAGATAAGGCATCATCAGCACAAGGCTCAAGGCGCAGGGCTTGCATCCTGCCCCCAAGGGAGCACCAGTCCCTACCACACGCTACCCAGGCACTACCGGTTCTCCCCGAAAAGCTACACGGTCAGATGGGCGGCTGCAGTCAGGCGGTCCCCGCGGCCCGGCACCCTGCTGCTTACTTTCAGCATTTAGGAAGCGGATGGCCAGCAGCTCTGGCTTGGGGCACTCGTCGGCAAAGTCAGCGTGGGTGTTCCAGACCCAGGCACGGTCGCTGCCTGCGTTCGGCTTCAGTTCCATCATCGGTGTGACTGGGGAAGAGGAGCCATGTGAGAGTCCCGTCAACTGCGGCAAGGCCAACTGTCCCCAAAGGCCCTGGTTGCCAACTCAAGGTCCTAAACGAAGGACCCCTGGTTGGGGTCCACCAACCAGGCCTAAACAAAGTCCCGTGGGATACGGATCTTAAACATGTTTCTTTGCAAACACCTCGCATTCACTTAAAACCAAGACTGCTCTAAATGTGGAAACAGGGCAGCCTGCTCCCTGACTCCACAACACCTCAGCAAGTGTCTCCAGTTCCACTGAAACAAGGGCTCCAACACCAGCAGAGCCGCTCACAACTAGCCCTCCCTCCCTGTGGAGCACCCATCACATGGCTGTGTCCACGTTCTGTCACACAGAGACCTGGCCCATTGGGACGTGGCGGACAGAAACCGTATGTGGGGTGACCACCCTGGAGGGCATGGGGTTGGATCAGGGCAACCACTCTGACACTGTCCAGGGACTTGGGGGACGAGGCCACCAGAAGTGGACACAGTGGTGCTTGTGACATACATCATGGAAAACAAAGCCACGACCTGGAATAAGCACAGCTACCCTGGTGTCCTTGGGCTTTGCGCAGCCCCAAGGCGGAAAAGGGAGATAGGCTGCACAAAGAACAAGAGCAGCCCCAATGCCACCCCCACCGGTGTGCCCCTGCACCCCTGGAAGAGGTCTCCAGGGATGTGGGCCGGCCCATGCCAAGCCCCAAACACACATGACTGTGTGAACCACGAACAGTCACACCATCTCAACACCTGGCAAGCCCTCAAGCTGTAGGGAGCACAGAGGTGCCACTGCCTCCTCCTGCCACCACCCACTGGCACATCAAGGTTGTGTGACGTGTACCAGGCTCAGAACCTGCCTACAACCTGGACACAACCCAGTGACCTGACCAGGCTCTGGAAGAAGCACAGAGTGTCAGGAAGACCCCTGGGGAACGATTCAAATTGGAGTGGAGGCCAAGGGCCAGAGAAGACAGGCGGGGGTGGTGGGGTTCACAAGAGGATACCCAAGCAGCACCTAAAGAAGGGCATGAAAGGGGCACCTGGGTGGCTCAATCAGTTAAATGTCTGCCTTTGGCTCTGGTCATGATCTCAGGGTCCTGGGGGGATGGAGCCCTGTGTTGTGCTCCCTGCTCAGTGGAGCATCTGCTTCTCCCTCTCCCTCTGCCTCCCACTTGTGCTCACTCGCGCGCTTGTTCTCTCAAATAACTAAATAAAATATTTTATTTTATTTTTTAAGATTTTGTTTATTTATTTGACAGACAGAGATCACAAGTAGGCAGAGAGCCCGATGCGGGGCTCGATCCCAGGACCCTAAGATCATGACCCGAGCCGAAGGCAGCGGCTTAACCAACTGAGCCACCCAGGCACCCCTAAATAAAATATTTTAAAAAGGAAGGGCATAAAAGTCCCTCTGCACCACCCTTCGGGGTCTCTGCAAACCCGCCCATCCTTCCACACCATCTTCAAGAGCTGTTCTGCTCAGGTTCCTGCCTGGTCACCCTGTGTGCCCTGATGAGGGGCCCTGCCCTGCCAGACATGCATTCTACCCAGTACTGCAGACATGGCCCTGGATCCAGAATGCAGCCCCAAGCATGTCTGCTTCCCAATACACACAGCACTACAGGACAATCCAGACCCAAGAGACTGATTTGGTGGCGAACTTACTGTCGCCCCTTCACAGACCAGGCCTGATGTGGCTTTTCCAGCCCCCCGCCCCACCCCCACCACGTTGAGCCCAAGGATGACGCATCACTCCTGTCCAAAGGCCTCAGCCTGTCACTACCCACTACCTGTTCAGTCTCACAGGCACAAGGATAAGGTAGCCACCTTCTCCCCCCACCCTTTTTCCCTTTTGTGTCCTCCTTAGGGGACATCCCACTGGGGCAAAACACACCCAGGAGTGGGAACGCTTCCTGCTGGGCACATCTAATACATATGGGAGCACATGTCCTCACAACACACAACCTCATAGTCCCAAGCCCACACTGGGGCTCTGTGTCCACCCCGTCATGTCCTACTTGCCTGGACTCTACACCTCATATGTCAGAAACTACTCTGAGCGTCTGCTCCGAGTTCAGAGCACGTGGGAACACCTCATTTCCCACTTTAAGTTCCGAACACACCACGAATATGCGCCCCATGTCCCACTCCACTCCTGGGCACCCAGTACAGCACTGAAGGCAACCTGGCCAAAGACCTGAGGCATCCTCGTGCAGGACTCAGAGTAAAAACACACCCCCCAGAAGCCACCTACTGTAGTGGTTGGCGCATATCTTCAGGGTCTTGTCCCTCCTCATGAGGAGGCGGATGGTCCCTTTTTCCTTATGCTTCAGAAGCTTAACGTCACCAGTGCCTCGTTCCTTCCACTCTGGGAGATCATTCTCTGAAGCGAATCGGAATAGCTTTGCCCGCCTTCAAGAAAAGCCATTGAGAGAGAACTTAGATGAGCAAAGAAGGAAATAAGTAGTGAAACACTGGCTTGGAAAGAACACTGGTTTTCTGTGCACTGAACAAATGGCTGTATCTGGTGCCTCCAGAGACGCCCTTTGCTTTCTCTGACCGTCTAGGACTACTGGTCAAAAAATTACCAAAAGCGCAAGACAATAACAAATTTCAAGTTTTTACTAAGAACGATGAAATGAGAAAGAAAAGACAACTTCCAACATAAAGACCCAACTTCTCAGCAAACATACCTCCGAGTACACCAAGCTTGCCTCTGATCATAGTGCCAGAGAGCCCCTGGGGTCCCACAGGGCCACAGGGATAACATGGAAGCAGGTGAGATCAAGGACCCCTGCCCTCCAAAGGACCAGCCCTTTCCTCTGCTGTGAGATGCCCCCTTTGCTTCCCTGGCCCCCCAACCCAGAGAGAGGGCTGCAGACCTCCGCTCAGGCTGCCAGGCTCTGGCCAACACCCTGCCTTCCTGCCCAGAATAGCACCTCATGCTGGGCCCAGCCAAGGCCCCCACCCAGCCAGGCACTGAAGCCCACATGGTGAGCCCAGCAGTCCTGCCTTTAGGGCTTTAGGCTGAAGCCCTCCATTCCCTTTCCCCACCCAACCCAAGCAGTGTTGGTCCATTTCCTGCATAACACTCTGTTCTCTCCCCCAAGCTCAGTTCTATTGAGGGAAACAGTGCCCTCACAAGGATGCCACCAGAGCTTTCACCTGGAGCTCAAGGCCCCAGACGAAAAGGCCCAACCTGTTGGCCTTGCTTCCCTCAGGAAAGTCCTGTGCCCAGGACCGCCAGGAGCAGTTCTCAGCCCCTTGTGGGCGTGCATGTGCGCGACAGCACCAGCACCAGCAGCAGTCCCCAGTTCTGGGAGGAACCAGTCCCTGGCTATCGCACCATTTCTGGGCAAAGCAGTGATGTGAAGAACCAATGTCTTCAGGGACACGCCCACCACTCTCTGAGACTAAAGGGGTGTATGTGACTCTCCCTCCCCAGACCTTTGGGGGTGGTGGGAAGGGGCTCATCTCCCCAGTCGGCCTTTCTTAGAGGGAGGGGTCACTGTCCCTGCCCCCCACTCACAGGAAAGCACTCAAACCCTCATCTGATTTCTTCAATAGAATCTGAAGTGGAGGCGGGGGGCGGTGAGGGAACTCCACAGCTTAGACAGGAAAAACACTCCAGCCTATTTCCATTAGCTTGTAAGGGAGCCTAGTGTTTCCTGTGATTCTGAGCCTCGGCAGTGCTGATTTTGTCACAAACATCTCAACACATGGCTGGTTCCAGTGCTACTTAAAAATGTCCCTTGCCATTGGAGCTTCTCACTGAAGGTGCCAAAAAACACGTGGAGAGTAATTTTTAGAAAGTAGTCTTGGTAGGCCTAACACTATCCACTTTCACTTATAATTCCAGGTGTTACTCTGTGCGTTAAAAACACTGTAACTGGGAGTTCCCAAACTTCAAGATGCCGGAATCTATCGTGCAAAAGAAAAAAAAAAATAATAATAATAATAATAATGGCAGACTCCCTGTTCAACCAGAGGAAGGGTGCCAAGGGAGTCTTATAAGTAACAAGTCTGTAAGGTGGCAAGTACAGGGAGCTGATGAGATGCACCTTTGTGGACAGAGCAGCAGGGGCAGGACACCAGGGAGCACCTGTGCGCTCCACAGCACTGGCCACCAGAAGCAGGGGCACCCAGTGAAGAGTTATCCAATGAATGTATTCTAACAGCCGCCCTGATTTCCACATAGGATTAGCCATCACACAATTCCAAGCTCTTTCTTCAAGCTTCGGTCCAATTAAAAGTCAGGCCAAGACCTGAAACCCATAAAAACCATAACTTCAATCTCACACTAGAAGATTCCTATGTCTGGAAGAACACGAGCTTACTTACATTTTAAAAAGCTCTTCTTCGTCTTCTTCCAGCGTTTTAATTTCTTGCTCAGGAAGAGAAACTATAGGCTCAAACTGGGGGTCGTGGTTGGACTCGTCTGCATTCTCAGTGGAGGTATCATGGTCCTCATGGGTGTCCTGTGGATTGAGGTGCAGAGAGGTGACTCTGCTGGCCCTGGAGCCTGGCTCCCAGAGCTCAGCAGTGCCCACAGTGGGCAATCGCTCCTAGTGATCTGCCTCATCCCAAAGCAAGAGATTATGCCCACAGTCTTTCACACAAAGAGAGGTTTGCACCCACATTGAGAGTGCAGTAAGATGCTGAACTTCGGCACCCTCCCCAGATGCATCAATCTCATGTGTGGACAGCGGGATGGAGGTCCCTAAAGTTGGGCCCCCTACTGGCCAAAGAGACACTGTCTCACCACTTTGCACCTCCGTTTCCTCACCTGGAAAATAGTGAATAATGACCGTGCCAAGTGAAGATTAAAAGAACAATGACGGAGTAGAGCCTAAAAAAGAGTGCCACTCTTTAAGCAAATAGCAACCCTTTGAATTTTTACTGGTTGGGGGAAAAAAAAAATCAGTGCTGCTGTTATTGAACAGGGCAAAAAAGTTACTACCCAACTGTTAGTATTTACATGGAATTCATAGTTCTGTCAGCAACTTTATCTTACATCAGAAAGTTGATGCCTGGACAGAAATCACACAAACGAGAGCAGTAAAATCCTAATCCAGTTTAGAAAACTACAGAACACAAAGGATCATAGTTTAGGTTCAAGTCTTACAAAACACGTGGTTTGGTGATCTGTAGTCCATAAAAAGCTGGGAGATTTTGCTACCAAACTCGAGCCAGAAAATAACAAATATAAGGCTTCGTTGCTTTCCTTGGTAGAACAGCAACTGCGGCTCCGCCGAGGGCAGCCCAACCCGAGTAGATGCCCGCAGTCAACAAAGCCGCCCCCACCCTGGGTCGGTGCGGCCACGACCTGACCACCTGGCTGGAACGGGAGCTTTCGAGACAGAGGCCTGTGGCGGTTCAAGACGTGAGAACAGAATGAATGAAGTGCTGCGTAGGCGACGGCAGGAAGGGAGGCACGGTTTGGGTGGGAAGCCTGCAAGTGGGCCGAGCCGGAGGAAACTGGCTATCTGCCCCTCATCTCAATCGAGCAGCGAAGTACACTAGAGACCAAGAAGCCGGGCGGCGGGCCTCCCCACGCCCGGATGGAGCTCCCGGCCCCACCTGGGACCGCCCCAAGGTCACGCGGGCGCCCCGCAGCCCCCGAACACGCGCGCCCCAAGCATCGCGAGCCCTGGCCCCGAAGGCCCCAGGCCGCGCTCCCCAAAGCTCCAACCACGCGCCACTGAGGCCCGCAGGCACCGAGCCCTCAAGCCAGCGGGGGTTGGCGGCGGCGGCGGCGCGGGCCGCCCACGTGGCCGCCAAAAGCGGCCTCGGCCTCCAGGCCCCCACCCAGTCCCCGTCCGGGCCCGGCCGCACCTTGGCGGCCGCCATGGGGGCGCGGCGGCGGCGGCGGCTCGGATGGCTCGGTCGTCGCTGGCTCCGCGGCCTCTCGGCGGCTGGTTGTAGCTCCTTTCCTCCGCGTCTGGCGCCGGCGCCTCCCGCCCTCCCGCTCTTCCCTCCGCCCCGCGACCCGAACCCCGACCCCTGACCCCGGCGGCGGGAAACGCGACGCGATTCAAAACCAGTGCAGCTTTATTGGCTCACACTGCGGACACTCTCATTGTCCAGCCCGCCCCGCGCTTCCCGCCAAAACGCCCGCGGCGCATGCCCGGCCCGCCCGGCAACCACAAGAACGTGCACTCCCGGCGGCCCTAGCGCGCACTTCCGCCCCGCGGCGGCGCGCACCCCTGGAGCTCACGAAGGGGCGGGGGGAATCGAGGCTGGCGCGTGGCGATGACGTCACCGGAAGCCAGGATGATAGAGACTCGCGGCCTCGGCTGCACGCGCTGGCTGATGGGAGAGTGGCCAGCAGGGCGAGCAGCCGGCGCGGGCCCCTGGCGGGCGGGCGGCGTACCCCGTACCCGAGACCCGAACGTGAACACCGAGGGTTCGAGTCCCACCCCCGCCCGTGGCGGAGCCGGCGAGGGGTCTCCCGGCGTTGCAGCCGCCCCTCTGAGCGCCCGCTTCCCTTGCCGGGCCCAGGACCGGGCAGCGGAGGCGGCCCTCGTGGGGGACCCCAGTCTGGGCAGCGGACCGACCGGACGATGAGTGACAAGCTCGACAACGAAGTAAAGTGAAGGGAGATGCTGATGGGAGACGGAGGAGGAGATGGAGGAGAACAGGGTGTGGGGGGAGATGGAGATGGAGGCGGGATAAGAAACCGCTGGGAGAAAACGGGACAGGGGGATAAGGGGAGAGGGGGAAAAAGGAACGCGGGTAAGGCTGGATGTAGATGCACTAATGGAGGTCGGGGTGTGGGGCAAGGGGCCCTGGGGCGTTCAGGTTCTAGGATCCAGCCCTCAGCCCAGTCCTTGCCTGTCTCCACACAGGGCCCTGTGCCCATGGAGGGCTGCGGCCAAGACAGCAGCAGTGCCCAGGGTAGCTCTGCAGCCTTAGCCCCCCAAGAGGAAGACAAGGAGGAGGAAGGGGGTGCTGAGGCGGCTGCAGAGTCCGTGCCTCAGCCAGGGCTCTACAGCTACATCAGGGACGACCTGTTTACCTCTGAGATCTTCAAGTTGGAACTGCAGAACGTGCCCCGCCACGCCAGCTTCAGTGATGTCCGACGCTTTCTGGGCCGCTTTGGCCTGCAGCCTCATAAGACCAAACTCTTTGGGCAACCTCCCTGCGCCTTTGTGACATTCCGCAGTGCTGCTGAGCGGGACAAGGCCTTGCGTGTGCTGCACGGTGCCCTCTGGAAGGGCCGCCCACTGAGCGTGCGCCTGGCCAGGCCCAAGGCTGATCCTATGGCCAGGAAGAGGCGGCGTGAGGATGAGGGTGAGCCAACAGCCACATGTATCGCAGATGTAGTGACACCTCTTTGGACTGTGCCCTATGCTGAGCAGCTGGAGCGGAAGCAGCTGGAGTGTGAGCAGGTGCTACAGAAGCTCGCCAAGTGAGTGTGGGTGCAGAGCAGCCCCTTGGCCCGAGCTCTGCTCGGCTCTGTGCTTGTTCAGCCCATCCTGTGCCTTGTACAGACATCCTCAGGGCCTGCACAGTCTCTTGGGTAGTTAGTCGGTAAAACCCATGTATAATCAGTGTGGATAGTTGGGTCCTGAGGAAGGGGCTGGGTACCTGGGCATTTAGAGAATGGCTGGGGATGTTTGCAGGGGAAGCAAACTGAGTCCAACCTTGGCCCCACCTCATCCTGCAGGGAAATTGGGAGCACCAACCGCGCCCTGCTGCCCTGGCTACTCTCACAGAGGCACAAGCACAACAAGGCCTGCTGCCCACTGGAGGGGGTTAGGCCATCACCCCAGCAGGTCAGGTCCGGCTGGTGTGGCCAGAAACTCATGACATGTTCTTAAAGGAGCTCTTCTCACCTATTTCTGCCATCCCTCTTCTGCTTTGCGTTTGCTCTTGGTATTCATGGTGTGACTGTTACTTGTTGTCAGCCCCGTCCCTTGTATGGCCAGGGTAAGGGCAGACATGTCTCTCTGCCTCCCTGCAGACCGAGTATCGTAATAAGTGTGAGTTTCTGATCGGCGTTGGGGTGGACGGGGAAGACAACACAGTCGGCTGTCGGCTTGGCAAGTACAAGGGTGGGACGTGTGCTGTGGCCGCCCCCTTTGACACCGTGCACATCCCTGGGGCCACCAAGCAGGTGGTGAAGGCCTTCCAGGAGTTCATCCGGTGAGGGCTTATGGCTGGGCTGGGGGCCCCAAGAAGTTCGAGGTGGTAACTCTCTCTGGGAGCAGAGAGTCTGCCTGGGGGGATTCTGGGATTGTGATCTGGCGGGTGTGGCTGGGAGAGAGAGCAGGGATGCTCACCCAGTCCTGGTTGGCAGATGTTGGGGGACTCAGGGCCATTCATGGCTCCCACAGGTCCACTCCATACTCAGCGTACAACCCAGAGACGTATTCAGGCCACTGGAAGCAGTTGACTGTGCGCACCAGCCGCCGTGGCCAAGCCATGGCCATTGTCTACTTCCACCCCCAGGTCTCAGGCAGGGTGGCCCTCCTGGGGGAGGATGTCTGGGCCACAGTGAGCTGTGACGCAGCCTTACAAGGCCTTTTCTGCTGCTTACCCAGAAACTGGGCCCTGAGGAACTGGCCGGGCTGAAGGCCTCCTTGGCGCAGCACTTCATGGCGGGGCCAGGCAAGGCCACTGGGGTGACCTGCCTCTACTTTGTAGAGGAGGGACAGCGGTGAGGAGCTTGGGTAGGGGTGGGGTGGGTCCCTGCACGGGCTGGTGATACTGACGGACATAACCCTACCACCCACAGAAAGACTCCCAGCCAGGAGGGCCTGCCCCTGGAGCATGTGGCTGGAGACCGGTGCATCCACGAGGACCTGCTTGGGTTGACTTTCAGGATCTCTCCTCATGCCTTCTTCCAGGTAGCCCTGAGTTTCTGGGGATCATGAGGATACATGGAGGGGGGGCTTGACATGATGTCAGGATGTGATGGGGACAGTGGGCTAGGGCAGTGATAAGGGATTAGCCTGGGGAGAACATCCAGGCAGGAGAGCCACAAGCGTTGTAAGGTAGGAAGATCATTTCCTGTTAGATTCTCTGATCACCTTTTGGGAGGGTAATATGTAGAGGTAGAAACAGGAGTTGGGGTGACACCAGGGCTCTGGTATGAGCTCTGGCACTCAGAAAAGAGGTGAAGGGTGGGTTATCACCATCAAGTTACTCTTTAAAGCCCGGAGATTGGGCGGAGTTGCTAGGCATGATGGGATTGAGGGTCATTCTGAGGACTGGGCCTCTGGCACTCAGACGGCTAGATGGTGAGGGGCGGGGGGTATCTGGAGACCTGCGAAGAGGGTGAGTGACCCAAGGATGAGGCTATGGAGGCCCCCAGGCAGGAAGAATGCCCAGGGAATGCAAGTGCTTGGGGGTGGGGGGGGGTGTGCAGGAGAGAGGCCAGTGTGGGCAGCGAGACTCTGCCAGCCCACTCTCCAGGTGAACACTCTGGCAGCCGAGGTGCTCTACACAGTCATCCGAGACTGGGCCCAGCTGGACACAGAGAGCACAGTGCTGGACGTATGCTGCGGCACAGGCACCATCGGCCTGGCTTTGGCCCCAGTGAGCTCTCCTTCCCCACTGAGAACACCCTCTCCCCACCCCACCCATGTTGTCACCTGCCTCATGACCACCCCCAGTGACCTGCCCCCCCCCCCCAGCCTAGTCCAGATCCTCTTTCACTCCAACACCTCCTGCCATTCCTCTCCCTAAGGCGGTGGGGATGGGGCGGGATGCCATAAGTCTGTCCTTCCTGGCTTCAGAGGGTGAAGAGAGTCGTGGGGATTGAGCTGTGCCAGGAGGCCGTGGAAGATGCCCGGGTGAATGCCCGAGACAACGGTGAGAGCCAATGGTTGTTAGGGCCTGCGGTGGGTGAGGGGCAGAGAGTGCAGTAGGCCACCTACTGCGCAGACTTAACAGTGTGCCCAGGATGCCAGAGCTGGATGAGGGTGAGCTGGCTCCTTAGCCAGCAGGTCTTCCTGGGACACCTCTGGTCAAGACACCGTGCAGACTCTATGGGGAGAGGGTGTTCTGGGTCCCCTGTGACAGGGCTGTGGTTTCATGTCCAGAGTTGAGCAATGTGGAGTTCCACTGTGGGAGAGCCGAGGACCTGGTTCCCACTTTGGTGAGCAGACTGGCCTCCCAGCAGCTCGTTGCCATCCTGGACCCGCCCCGTGCTGGCCTGCGTAAGTGGCCTCCATCTGGGAGGGGTCATGGGGAAGCGGGGGGCAGGGGTGTCTGGGTGGCACATTACACGGCACAGCTTCAGGCCTGATGCCCATCCCGTTTGAACCTCCTCAGATTCCAAAGTGATCCTGGCCATCCGAAGAGCTGAGAACCTCAAACGGCTCCTCTATGTCTCTTGCAACCCCCGGGCGGCCATGGGCAACTTTGTGGAGTGAGTGTGAAGTGGGGGGCCTGGGGTGGCCCCAGGACAGGGTAGACCGGGGATCCAGTGGACCCATGTGGCTGACCTTGACATTCCTTTCCCACCACAGCCTCTGCAGGGCTCCATCTAACCGGGTGAAGGGCACCCCCTTCCGGCCTGTCAAGGCTGTGGCTGTGGACCTGTTCCCGCAGACCCCACATTGTGAGATGCTCCTCCTGTTTGAGAGGGTGGAGCACCCCAATGGTGCAGGGGCCCTGGCACCCCAGGACCCTCCACCCCAGCCCCCACCAGGGCCCCCAGTGGACACCATACAAGAAACCAAGGCTGCTGCCTCTTGCTAGGTCCTTGGAGAACTAGAACCTTGCCCTTTCAGAACAGGGGGTTCCCCAAGTCCTTGCGCCTTAGGATGCTCAGGCAGCACGTAGAAGGCACAAGACTTGGTTGTCCATCTGTCCCTGTGGATCCTAGGCTCCCATAGCCTGTCCCCTACCACTCCCCCCCTTCTTTCCGGGTTAGCTGGGATACAGTACTAGAATAAAGAGTTTCTCAACACTGATGTTACTGTGATGAAAACTCCTTCGCACACAGCGTTCCCTTTTGCCCACCCACCGTAGGTGCCGGGGGCAAGGTCAACAGGGCACCCTGAGCAGCCAGTCTGAGCCTCCATTCCTGCTAGCACTCTGCCAACCCCTCCTGCATGACGGCAAGTCAGAGCAGAGTGCTGACAGCATCGGGTTTTATGCTTAATGCCAGGGAAGCAAACATCTCATGGGCCAGAGCCAGCTGTACACATAAGGTAGAACACACAGCAAGGGGCAGCCTGTCTATGCAGGTAGGCCCTGTGGTCTGCCTATTTTCCCTGTGCCTTGTGAGGTGAGGTTCTGTCCCCAGCCTAGCCCTGAAGGGAAACCATGGGAGCTGGGGCTGGGATTGGACGCTGCCCAGCTGCTGTAGGAACAGTGTGACTAGGCAGACTAAAGGGGCTGTTTCTGGCGAGTTGAGGGTCCACAGCCTCACATGCTAAGAAGAAACACACACCAGTCATTCCCTTTTGGGACAGTTTTGCTTTATGCGTTCAGACAATCAAGGCTCACCCTTACAGCCATAGTTTAGCCGCCACCTGGAAGGTACACGACGCCCAGTGGCCAAGTGGAGGTGGCATCAGCACAGGTTCCCCCTACCCTCCGCCCCCACAGCATGGCTGTGTGCACACAACACTCACACCCACATGGAGTGGAGGGAATACAAGAGGAAGGACATGGGGAGGCTGCAGCAAGGCTCACTGCCTCTAGTTAACACGTGTGCACAAAGCTTTGGTTCACAGTGGCGCATCTGGCTGTTTTGAGGGCAAAGAGTCATATAGTCAAATGATGATTCACAGCTGCAGACAGGAGGCAAGACAGAAGCAAGTGTCTAATTACAGCAACTTGATTTGAAGGTTTTGTTTTATAAAGGTCAACAGAGAAGCCAACCTCAGTCACATAGGTGGTAAGGGAGGGATACACTGTGGGTGGCACACAAGACCGACATTCTGTATTCCTGAAAACAACTGCCATCAACGCCAACCACGGGGGACAGGATGGAGAATAAGCACACCCGTGGACAATGCAGCCCAGCAGTGGGCCCCTACAGCCAACAGTGTGCCCCTGAACAGGCCCTAGGAACCGGAAGTGGATGGCCACCACTACCTTGCACATGGGGACAACCCAGAGCCCCAAACACACCCACATCCCCTGGGGCTCAGGGTAGGGACACACCTACCCGTTGCACCTGTCCGCAGGAGCCACCTGGAGAGCACTGACTGCTGGTCAAAGGAACAGGTGGCCGTGAGGCCTGGGTGCACAGGACAGGTGCCCTTAAAATCCAGTGCAGCCACCATCACAGGCAAGACCGCCACCCTCCACATGCTTGTGCCAGCTCCAGGCAGGAGCGCCACTTTGTGAGCACAGATGGTCTACATGAACGGTCCTGGTTTCCTCTTCTAAAATCGTGCTAAAATGCTTAACTTGTTTATATCTGCTACGTGATTCCAAATCTATCTTCTACTCTCGCTGTAAAAGTTTCTTCCCAAATGCTAAAATATCATAAAAGCTTTAAAAATTGATGGGTGGACAGATGGACTTGACTGTGCAAAAATCTTTAGTAAAAAGTTGCCAGAGGCCAGTGAAGAGGGCCTCGGTGTCTAAGAAGGCGTGTTTTTAGGACATTAAGACTTACTCAGAAGAACCACACGCCAGCCCAGGGTAACAAGCCAGGTGGAGACCAGCAGACTTCATACTCCCACTGGCAACAGGTTTCAGGAGTGGAAAAGAATCACCTTTAGGGCTCGCCTGCAATCTCTGAAAAATAGCTGATTCTAAAACTGTGTTTATTTTAAGCCAAAAAGGTCTGAAATACTCCTTCCTATTATAACCTTTTCAGAGAAAAAGGGAAAACAAGAGGCAGGAAAGGGGCAGGGGTGCCAGCACGCACCTTCTGACCAGACCCCTGCAGTGGCCCGCGAGAACCCGGGGAACAGAGTGCCCCAGGACTCAGCCACCACTTTCTCAGTCTGTCACTTCTTGTCTGTGCACGTACTGACACTCAGGAAAACCTTCATCAAACCAGTCTGCAGTAAGTCCCCAGAGGCAGAGGTCATTCACAGCTGTTGCCAAGCTCTTGGCTTTCACCGGGTGGGTAAGCAGAGTCCATCCTTGAACACATCCACTCAGACCTGTGGGCGCCCCCCAAGGAAGAGCTTCGTGGCCCAGCTGTCCCCGTGCACCAGAGCCCCACCCC
Organism: Mellivora capensis; assembly: GCA_004024625.1. NCBI lineage: Eukaryota > Metazoa > Chordata > Mammalia > Carnivora > Mustelidae > Mellivora > Mellivora capensis. The sequence continues at coordinate 37,978 of PISX010000572.1, forward strand.
TCTGGCCCCAGCCTCGGATGCCTGGCCGTAGGGGAGGAACTCGGATCAGAGGCCGGAGGCTACAGAGTGAGTGGCGGGTGGTCTCCCTGGCAGCAGAGCTGGCCAGTCCCCGCGCCTGACCCTGCTGCCTCCCTCACACGTCTACAGTGCACAGGGGCTCGCCGCCAGGCTGGGCAGACGCCACAATAGACATCTTGGGCTTCTTCCGAGTCTCCTCCTGGAAGAACAACGAAGGTCAGGGATGCCAGTGATGTGGGAACATGTGGCCGAGCCCAAGCTCAAGCAAGAGGTGCCCAAGGTAGGGAGCAATGTGGGGGGTGAGGACGGGGACGGTGAGCTCAGCACATTAGTGCCAGGTAGTCTCCAGTAGGAGAGCACCACTGCTCTGCCATACCAGGTGGAGGGCGGGGAGGCCTGAGAAGTGGGCCAGATGGGAGGCTGGCTGGGTCTCCCTGGATGCCATCTCAGGGCACTACGTGCTGGTGCTTCCCTGGGACTCAGAATACACCCAGAAGTTAAGGGCCAAGGAAGTTACAGCCACCAGGGACAAGCCACATGGGTGGGTCTCTCTCCCTACTCCAACTTGAGGGCAGGGGTGAGGCATCTCCTGCACCAGAAAGGCGAAACAGCAGATACCCTCTTCTCAGGGTTCTATACGGGCCTGGGCAAATACCACAGCTAAAAAAGGTCGTCCTAGCCTACAAGCCTGTTGAGCGGGTGGCTTGAGGAAGTTGACCAGCACCAAGCCTTGCCCAGGTCCACCTGTTCTGTGAACCATGCTCCTCTCTTCCAGAAATGCCAAGGGCCTGAGGTAGAGGTCCGTGACGGCAGTCTGTCGCCCACTGGAACCTGAGTAAGGGAGGCCTGGCAGGTGCACTGTCCTTGCCTTCTAACAGCTGGTACTAAGTAGAAACACCCAGAAGCCAAGCCCTTCACAGCTGCAGGCCAGGGCTGAAAACTCTGATGTAACTGAAAAATGACGTGATTTGATGCAAGTGCCATGAATGCTGAAACACAAAGAAAAGGAAAGGTACTCTGGAAGTGCTGCGGGCTCACTGGGAAGAGGGAGCACTACACTGGCATCAGAAGCCAGGGATGGGTTCCTGCAGGCTGACATCACCCCCACAGCTGCCCGCGTGAACTTGACTCGGCCCTCCCCTCCCAAGTGCAAGGGGATGAGGGAGTCGAGGGGCCATGGCCAGGGTGCTGGCCGGGCCTCCTGCTCACCCTCTCCTCGGCCAGCCTCTTCATCTCCTCCTGCAGCTTGCTCAGGATGTGCAAGTTTGGCTTGTTCTTCTTGGCGTACTGCTGCAGCTCAATCACGCTCTTGTCCGAGGTCTCCTGGGGGAGCACAGCGCCTTGCTCTCAGGAGGGCCCTAGGCAGGCCTCAGCGACACATTGTGGCCAGCGGCCAGAGCTGCATGACCCCACCCCAGCTGCCCCACCCTCAACTGGCAGACTGACAAAGCTGCAGAGAAGGAGACCAGTCCACGGCTGCCCCAGCTCACTTTCTGGCCATGCCACCCCGACTTCCGCCTCACCCTCAGCAGGAAGAAGCTATGGCCTCTTCCCTTCATAAGGCAAAAAGCACCCTGGCACGCAGCTGCCTCCAACTCCGCCGTCGGTGCAGAGCACTCGAACTGCCCCTGACCCTCATAACGTAATGGCCAGAGCAAGGCCTCAGCCAGCAGTAACGGCACACTGCCAGATGGGACACAACCTGGCACTGGGAGCCCACCAGCCTCAGACACAGGGCTCTCTGCATGCCCCATGACTTTCAGCACAGGACCAAGCTGTCCTGAGGCCCTTCCTGGGTGAAGTGGCCATCTCTGAGAACGCCTGCTGGACCTAGGAGTGTCAGGCTCCACCTGTCCTCCGAAAGATGTCAGCTGGGGCTGTGCCCAGACCGGACCCTCGCCCTCCAAGCTTGGAAGGGTTTCCACTCATGGGCCAAAGCAGGCTTTCTCCCTCTCAATCTTAGTCCAACCAAGATGCTGCACAAAAGGAAGGGACATAAAGGCACAAGTCAGCCTCATCTGCATCATCTCAGCAACTCCTATCTTGAGGTTCCTCAACCATGCTAGGGGCCCAGTGTCACCTCCTTCACTCCATCTTGTCAAGTCCAAAATGAGGGCCTCTTCAGGGATACCACAATGACCACCTCTCCCCTTACTGGGGTACCAATAACCCGAACTATTTCTGGAAACATTAGGGGAAAACTTAAAAACCACAAACACCTCCCCATATCTCCTTCAACCTCACAAAGCACACAAACCTAAGGGTATTAATTTAAATCTCAGCAACTCAGCAAAACAGCAGAAACTAACCAGATGACACATTCACGCTGTTGAGTTAAAGGTAAACCGGTATTTATAGCCAGGAAAAGCTGTCCTGCATCTCTCTCTCAAGCTCCTAGAGGTCCTCAAATTAATCCAAGGGCTACCAGCCCTGTGCAGCGGAGCAGACAAGACAACAAGGCTCAGCTGAGAAGCTTCCTCTCCACTTGGGCTGGCAGCACCCACCACCTGCTCCTCCTGCTGGGCAGCCCTTCTCATACAGCCAGTGCCAGGCCCAGGCTTCTCAGGGAGGGAGACACAGCAGAAATGACCTCCCATCCCCCAAGGTCACAGACATGCCCAGTAGAGGGCCCAAGAGGCAGCACTGAACAAGAGCAGAGCTACCCAACTTTGCCCCCGGGACAGCGGGACCCCAAACACGTGCTCCACGGTGGGGGCCCAGTTACCTGTTTGACCATCTTGCTGCTTTCGCGGCCATACATGCGAAGTAAAGACCCCCAGTTCTTGACATGTGGGTGCAGCAGCTGAAGGATTTTCTGAGAGGCCAACTGTTTCCCAACTCTCTTATTCTTACCTGCGAGAAAGATGAAATGTGGAGAGGGAGTCCCTAACACCCAGCTATCAACATGGCCACCTCTCCTAAACAGGAGCACGCCTGCTGTACCCCCAGCGCACCTGAGGGTATGTTCTAGAAGATGGGGTACAGATGTGTTCTAACCCTGCACTGGGCACCGGGTCTCACAAAGCTGAGGCCAGGAGCCATCCCACCCCACTTTGCAGAAGAGCCCCCTTGGGAGCTTCATGAACTCAGCACAGGCATAGCTGACGAGGCCTCCCTCCTACCACCCCCACACTTCCAGAGCAACAGACAAGCAACAATGGGTGTTGGCAGACAGAGGGAAGGGGAGACTCCGCCAGAAAGCCCAGAGAAGTTTCCAGAGGGTGTATGCACTTTGGAGGGGTTTCTATGCAGAGGGAAGGCAGGGCCAAGGACCAGAGTGGTCTGGAGAACAGTGAGTACCAGAAGCCATCTATGGCCAGGAAGAACAAGGCTGGCCACACTTCCCAGACAGGGGGGTTAGTGGTGCCAGCATTCCTCCTCTGCCCCGCCTGCCTGCTCCAGAAGGTAGTTCCATGAGGACAGGTGTCTGCTGGATCACGGGGACAGCTGGGTCTGTAAGTGATTCTGCAATTTTCCCAGGGACAACTGGTATGTTACCTTCCAATCCAACCAGCACTGGTTTTGTATTTATGATAGTCCTACACGGTTTCCTTTTAAAATGTTTTAAAAGTGGTTAATCCAAAAACCAAATTTGGTAAGGAGTGCAGGTGGTGCACAAAGACACCAGAACACGGGGACACAGAGTATGGAAAGCCAGGGGCTCTGTGGCCATTCAGGAAACCCTTCCTCCTGCCACAGGGACCACAGGGTCTAACCCAAACGACCAGCCCAATCCCAGGAACCAGGAGGACAGGGATGGTATGGGCAGGACTCCCACAGCCCTGCCTTAGGGTGACTGGCTTTCAGAGGCCGAGAGGAAAGGCCAGTGGACACAGCACAGGTGGTCAGCACCCAAAGCAGGAGCTCAAGAAAGATGCCAGAGCAGTGGCCAGAGACCCAGCCACAGAGGCTCAGGGCTGCCAGAGAGGCCACACAGCAGGGTGCACCCTCCCCAGCAGTCACAGGAAATTGTGACAGGGCAGCACGAAGCAGGGGGGCAAGGCTTACACCAGCCGCGCACTGTGTGCTTGCCACACGCCATGACATATTCGCTCTTCTGGTTTTTACCAGGAACCACTTCAAACTTGATGGATGTGTCACCCATTCCATGGTTTCTTTAAGAAAAAACAGAGACAACAGGTGACATCAGCTGTGAAGGGAGGAAAGAACTTCAGGAAAGCCCTTGAAAGACTCTTTGATGAAGACCATGCCAGCCCTTTCCCCAAACCGCTTCTCAGCGGAGGAGGACAGTCTTCATGCCAGATCTGATCTCATGGACTCTGACTGACCGCCAGGCATGAGGGGCCTCTGTGCACGCACTGAACACCTGTCAACCCAGTCTTTCACAGCACCTCTTAAGCCAGGATAAATGGCTAATAAAGACACTGGGCACTAAGAGAAGCCCCCATGACCCCTCTCAGGAGGGGAAGCACCCGCCCTACCTTTTAAGGCACTCGTGGAGGATCTGATAGGGAGATAACAGTCCGGCCTTGCTGGTCAGCTCGTAGACCCGTGAGTCCTCAATACTGATGTGGTTAAAATACTACAAAACAAGGAAGCCACTCCTAAGTGCTGGACCAAGCCTGCCAGACGCGCAGGGCTGCTCCCCATTGCTGTCTGCTTTCCCCCGAAGTTCCCTGTCCTCTTTACTGCCTCAAGGAGCAGGTCATAGCCCCATCTCACTGTCCAGTTGCCCCCTGGGATGGGACGAGCAGTGCTGTACTAGGTTGGGGAGAACATGCAACAGAGCCTGGTGCTGCCTGGGAGCCTTTTCTGAATCTAAGTGCGATCAGACACTTAGAAATCTAAAGACAGACAACCTTAGGAGAAAAATGTGGAGATCTTCGTGAGGTTATAGAAGAGAGACACTAAGTCAGACAAAAGCAGTGTATTCTAAAAAAGGACAAGCCTCCTGAAAGCTGCAAAAGGCCTGGCTGGCTCCCGTTTCAAACAAAATCATCCATCCTGGCTCTGAAACCAATCACTAGTGAGACACCACCTAACCCATATGTTAGGAGAAAAAAGGGAAGCTCTGCACAACAGAGGCAGGCAGCAGCCAGGAAGTGGCTGTGACCCCAACAAGGCTTGGGCCTCTGCTGAGCCACCCCAGTGAAGGAAGGGAGGCCATGGCCTACCCACGCAGCATAGCCCACCTCCCTGTTGGGGACTGCTGGGCTTTGGGGCTGCCGTAACAAGGTACCACAAAGTGGGTGGCTTATTTTCTCACAATTCTGGAGGCCAAAAGTCCAAAACAAGTCAGCAGGCCACATTCCCTCTGAAAACTCTCAAGGAGATCCTTCCTTGGCTTTCCTGGGTACTGACAGCCCCACACTTTCCTTGGCTTGTGGCAGCACCGCTCCCATCTCTGCATGGCCCTTTCTCTACCTCCCTCCCTCTTCTTTTAAGAATGTAACACTGCTCCTCTGGGCAGGGAGGCAGGGGTTCCTCTCCCTCCACCAGCAGACTCACTGCAACGGAGTCGAAAAAAGCAAGGCACTATTTCTGAAGAGGACTCCTGATTCTGGTGAGCTGAAAATCTCCCTGCTCCCATTTGGCTATTGTCTTCCAATAGGTCCCCACAAGATACCTCCACTTACAAGTGTCCGTATCAGCGGGGATCAGTTTCCAGGGAAAGTTATTCACCAAGACGTCAAGCCCTGGACCCATCCTCAGTGGCTGGCCAGGTAGCCAAACCATCAGCGGTGGCTGGCTCTCTCACTCAGCCTACGAGGACCAGTCTCTAACCAGCAGCCAGCACCTGGGCTATGGACCAGGCTGATCAGGTAGAAAACAACTGTGTGCTCAGGATCCTCCCTGAAAGAGCCAAGGCACACACACACAGCTGGAGAACACCCACTCAGAAGCCCAAAGACACCCAAGAGCCGCTGGCAAAGGCCTATGCCACAATTACCCATACCAGGTGCCATAGCCACATGTGGCTGATGGCTAACCTGCGAGGGACATATAGGAAATGCAGCACAAAGGGCAAAAGTGACCCACTGACAACGGTATGGAAGAAGCCTTGCATAGAAGCCTATGCCCAACAGACACTGAAGGACCATGAGGGAGCACCACGGACAGCCCAGCATCCATAAATTCAACAATTCAAAGAAAATGGACTAATTCCTTAAAAAATGCAAACTACCCAAACTGCCCTTTTCAAGAAGCTGAATTCGTAGTTATAACTTTCCTGCAGAGAAAATTCCACATGAAGATGGCTTCATTGGTGACAACTGCCAAACATGGGGGGGGGGGGGGGGCACACCAATTCTAGACGGCCTTCCAATAAAACCTTAAGGAGGGAAATTGCCAATTTATTTTATGTTAGTAGTACCCTGTTATTAATACCTGACAAAGAGAAAATTACAATCTGATATCCCTCATGAACACACGTGTAAAAATCCTAAACAGAGTATTAACAATTCACAACCAGTAACAAATATAAACAAATATATGCCATGTCCAAGTAGGACTTATCCCAGGAATGCATTTTTAAATAAATCAACCAAATTCACTCTTTCAACAAATTAAAGAGGAAAAGGCCTATCATATCAATAGCTGCAGAAAGGGCATTTGACAAACTGCCAACACCCTTTCATGATAAGAAACTCAATAAACCCAGAATAGAATAACCTGTCCTCAACGAGATAGAGGGCACCAACAAAAAACTGACAGCTAACATCACAATCTGTGGTCGGAGGCGGGATCACTCCCACCTAAGATCGGGTACAAGACTAGGATGGCCACACTCTCCCCACTGCTACTCACCATGTAATGGAGCTTCTAGCCAGAGCAGCAAGCCAAGAAAAAGAAACAAAAGGCACCCAGATTGGAAAGGAAGAAATTCAACCACCTTTAATCACAGTCAGCCTATTCTGTACACAGAATTCCAAAGAAATCTACAGAAAAACTACTAGAATAATACAGTTAGTGAAGATGCAAGATACACAGTCAACATACAGACAGTAAATCCCATCTCTCTACACTAGCAATCCAGAGTCAGGACTGAAACCAAAGTGCTACTCACAACAGTTCCCAAACATGTACGAAACACTTCTGTCTAAATCCAAGAAAATGAATGCAGGATCTGAACACTGGAGATGACCAAGCAACAATAAAATGACATGGAAGAAAATCTCAATAAATGGGGAGACACACTGGGCTTGTAAGCTGAAAGACTCAATACTGTTAGGAAATACATTCTCCCCAAATTTATCTACAGATGTAACACAATTCCAATCAGAATCTCAACAGAACTTTCCATACTGACATACTGCTTCTATATGTAAGGGCAAAGGAGCATGGTATGGAAGTACTTTTGAAAAAGAACAAAGTTGGAGGGTTCACACTCTGATTTCAAGAATTCACGTCACTGGGGTGCCTGGATGGCGCAACCTGTTACGCATCTGACTCTTGGTCTCAGCTCAGGTGGGGATCTCAGGGTTATGAGACAGCCCTGCATTGGGCTCCCCACTCAGTGAGGAATCTGCTTGGGATACTATACCCTCTGCCCTGCCGCACTTGCTCTCTCTCAAATAAATCAATCTTAAAAAAAAAAGAATTCATCTCATTAAGAAGGTGTGGCATTGAAGGGACAGACACACAGACCAAAGAGACAGAACCAAATGTAGAGACAGACCCACACACACATACATGCTGCTCCCCACAGATGTGCAAAGGCATCCAGTTGAAAACACATCTACTGTACTGCCCAGCAAGGCCATCTTGTGTGTTTACTTAACTACGCTCACAGGGAACCCTGACAGCCTCGTAGCAACTAAGTGCTAAACACCCAAAATTGGAAATGTGTTCAACCCCTCAATCAAGAAGGAAGAACACACCCAGCACTGCCCTGTAGTGGGCAGTCAACAGCAAAAACAACCAACCATCAACACAGGCACCAACAGAGACGAATCCTACATGCATCACTGAGCTGGAGCCTGGTTCTCAGGCTATCTACCCTGGGACTCCACTAAGACATTTGGGAATTGGCTAACCTAGGAAGACAGCTCAATGCCTAGCAGGGTGAAAAGAGAGAATTCTAACTACAAAAGGACAGTTCAAGAGAATTGGGAGGGGGAGAAGATTTGATAATGTTCTGTCTTGATTGTGCTGTGGGTTATGTGACAAAACGACAGGCATGGTTCAAAACTCACAAATGTCTACCCAAAAGTGCATTTAACTCTCTATAAATTAAAAAGTAAATTGGGGGGGGGGCAAAAAGGCAAAAACAACAGGTCACTAATACCTAAATTCTAGAACAACCATGAACCAACCAGAACCCGCAGCTATCTAAAAAGCAGTAATACACTGAGAAAAAAAAAAAATCACCCCAGGTCCTATGAGTGGGCACGGTGCCAGTTCTGGTCCCGTGTTTTCGTCTTTTTTTTTTTTTTAAGATTTTATTTATTTATTTGACAGAGAGAGACACAGCAAGAGAGGGAACACAAGCAGAGGGAGAGGAAGAAGAAGGCTCTCTGTGGAGAAGGGAGCCCGATGCGGAGCTCAATCACAGGATCCTGAGATCATGACCAGAGCCAAAGGCAGAAGCTTAAAGACCGAGCCACCCAGGCACTCTGTTTTAGCTTTTTTCTTTTCTTTTTTTTTTTTTTAAGATTTTATTTATTTCTTTGAGAGAGAACATGAGAGGGAGAAGCAGACTCTCTGCCAAGCAGAAGCCCGATGTGCGAATGGATCCTGGGACTCCAGGATCATGACCTGAGCCGAAGGCAGTTGCTTAACCAACTGAGCCACCCAGGCACCCGTTTTTGCCTTTTTAATCAACACCAAGCACGTCCTGCCCACACGGCAGCTCTCACACTCTGGATGTTCTATATATCCATGCCACCATTGTGTGTTAACTTCGTGCCACTGCACCTCAAGGACAGCAGGACACAGCGAGAGCTCCCAAAGAACCAGGGCCCCCCAGCCCACCTTCACATCCTACCGTCCCCTCGCCCCCTGGAGTCCACATGAGAAGGGAATGCTGCCCCCACAGCCCCAACTCTGGCACCAAACCTCCACAGAGGCATCATGGGAAAGAGGGGCCACCACCTACCGAGCTACTCACAAGGATATGACAGAAACACTGTCAGTTTTTTAAGAGCAAGGCAGCAAAATCAGTCAGGGTTGAGCTGCTGTAACACATCCAACCTGACAGAGAAGCTACTTTCTTCTCTGACATATTTTAAAACAAGGGAAAAATACAATGTGTATGTGTGCAGACATATACAACTAAATTCTAAATGTGAAAAAACTTCTCCAGAGAATGAGGACAATTTTGGTCCTCTGGACACATATTTGGATCCTTGTATCCAGTTTCTGGCATGGAGCTCCTAAAACCCTTAGAATTTCCTCAGTGATAGGTTTTCAAATGAGCCCCTTTGGCCCTCACCTGAATTTATGCTAATGAGACTAGAGAGGGTAGGTGGGGACCCTAGATGGTTTCATGATAGGAACTTCATGATCAGACTGATCACCAGAAAGATGAAACACAATTAAGGACCTGTTCGTCTGGCTGTCCATTTGTATCCTTTATAATAAACCAGTAAACATAAAGTTTTTCCCTGAGTTTTGAGAACAGAGTCTAAAAAGGCTCTAATTCAGGGCACCTGGGTGGCTCAGTGGGTTAAGCCTCTGCCTTTGGCTCAGGTCATGATCTCAGGGTCCTGGGATCGAGCCCTGCATTGGGCTCTCTGCTCTGCAGGGAGCCTGCTTCTCCCTCTCTGCCTGCCTCTCTGCCTACTTGTGATCTCTGCCTGTCAAATAAATAAAATCTTAAAAATAAATAAATAAGCTCTAATTCAAGCAAATTAATGTACCTGAGGGAAGTCATTCAGGAACCCCTGAATCTGTAGTTGGCTGCCCAATGTGGGTGGCCTGGGCACCCCACTGGTGGCCGGTGTGTGAAGTGTACAGTCTTTTGGTACTGAGCCAACTCCACGTAGACAGTATGAGAACTGACCAGAGTTGTAGACCCCTTGTTGATGTCAGAGAATTGGGAGAACTGACATGATAAGGCCCCTTGTGTGAACAAGGGAACTTTTACCTGGGATTTCCAAGCTGCCCATGTGGCCTCCTCCACCTAGGGAAACCTTTCTCAGACTATTTTCTGATGTCATTTCTGGAAAGATCCCTCACTTTCCAGAAAAGCCCCAGAGTACAGGACCAGAACCTGAATCTTACTATAATCCACACAGCCCAAGGCACAAATTCCAGAAACCCACAGCATCTGTCCCACAGATGCCTCGGGCAAATGTAAGGAAAAGGCTGCAGCCACAATGACCTTGCAGACTGAGGGCAGGAAGAAAGGTGGAGGATGATAGAACAGAGCACAAAGACTGCCAGCTGGTCACTGTCAAAGTCATGCACTTCCAAAAGAGAAGAGGTAAATAACCCCAGGCCTCTGATCACCAGGTGTGAGGCAGAGACAGGGTTGATGGTACAGCCTAGGGAGAGCCTGGAGCCCTCCAGGTGCACATCCCACAGCATGGCCACTATGAGGAGGCCACAATGCAGGTGGTAGGCTGCAAAGGGCAGCTGGGCCAGAGCAGGAAACTGGACACTGCAACATACATATCCTGCCAAGGCTCTAGGAGCCACAGAACACACCCTGGGTCCCTGTGCTGGACAGACTGAAACCAGGCAGTCCCTGCTTAGGGAACTACAATGGTGCCAAACACGAAAGTGAACCATAGCCAGAGAAACCAGAGACTTTCAGATTAAAAACTGGACTGAGCTGCTCATTCATTCAACCACCAACCAAGCAAGATGGTGGTATCGTAAAGGCCACAATATAAAAGATAGATTGTCTTGGATGTTATCTTGAAACCAGCCATTCCTAACCCTTGCTCTACTAACCCTGGAGAATTTTCCATTATTGCAACAAGTCAAAAATTTCTCAAGTCAACTGCCATTTACTGAGTTACTTTAAACTTTACCACAATAATAGCCACGGACAAGTGGATGTGGGTCCTAAGACCTCCCATTCCCCCACCACCATCCACCCATCCCATTCCCCACTGGGGGTCAACAGCGGAGCCTGCTCAGAGAAGCTGCTGTGGCAAAGTAAAGTTCCATCCTCCAAAAAGGCTGCTGGAGGGGCACCTGGGTGGCTCAGTTGGTTAAGCGACTGCCTTCGGCTCAGGTCATGATCCTGGAGTCCCAGGATCGAGTCCCGCATCAGGCTCCCAGCTACACGGGGAGTCTGCTTCTCCCCCGACCTTCTCCCCCTCTCATTCTCTCTCTCAAGTAAATAAATAAATAAAATCTTTTTAAAAAATAAATAAAATAAAATAAACAAAAAGGCTGCTGGAGCCACACATGCCCTGCCTGCCTAGGCCAGGCCGACTCCCGGCACCAGAAGGGCAGTTACCCTTCCCGTTTCTGCTACCCTGTATCAGAGTGCCGTGCAAGCTATACAGCCCAGGCATCATCAACTACAACAACCAGTCCTAAGGGCCTTGGCGGGCTGTAAGGAGGGGCCTAAGTACCAGGCTCTCCAACATGCCCTGGAAGCCTCCCTGAACACTGCTATCCCACAGCTGTGTTCTTCAGACCTAGACTTGAAGATGTGAGGCTTTTCTGGAGGACCTAGTCCTTTTGAGATTGTGTCTGGGGATTAGGCTCTGCGACCTCTCTGTGGCCCATCTATGACAATAAAGCAGAGAATATAGACATCTGACTGCCACAGGCACTCTGCCATATTTTATAATAGTATCAGTCTAAAAAGACTGGGAAAAAAAACTTTAAACGCATCCTGAAGCACTTCAAGAGTGGCAGAATAAAGGACTTCTGAAACTCGCTCCTCCACAGAATTAACAAGAGTCGTCAGAGTCAACTTTCTCAGAATTCTGGAAATAAAACAAAAACAATCTAAGGAACATTTATTCAAGAAAAATGGCTGGATCTTGGCAAGACAATAAGTTTTGTAGCATTTTAACGTGGCCCATTCCTGTCTCCTCTTCCCAGCTCTATAGTAGCCTTAGGAACCAGGAACCCCAGAGCCACTGAAGAAGGCAGGATGGTTCCCCAACACTCCGACCCCAGAGAACCATCACTATCTGGCCCAGGTGGCAGGTCTACAGAAAAGCCCCATTTTAAAACTTGCCTTGTGTGATCCAACTCAGAGCTCACTCTGTGAAAATACCCCAACTTCCCAGGAAATCTGTCAAAAATAATCAGTGACAACTGTTTCCTACTGCAACTGCATGAGGCTGGAATACCAGCTGGCAAGCAAGAGGCAGGTCAGAAAACATAAAAGGGAATGTAGAGAATGAGACAGATGCCCATCAAGGGACTTTGAAAAGCTCTAACTTGTCTGGGGATCTAGGTGGCCACGCGCATGCCCAGGAAAGACCCAAGAAAGCCCAAATCTCTCAACCAATTGATCTGGAAGCTCCATGCAAGTGGGAAGTAAAGGCTAAGATACAGTTGTCAACTACTAGAGCATTAAAGGTGACCCCAACATGCATAAAAAGTCCCCTGGCAAAGGAGACCTACTGGTTTAGGTCAAGAAATATCTGATCTGGATTTCACAGAATAGACTGGAAAAGTCACTGTTATGGGCTGAAATATGTCTCCCCACAAATTCATATATTCATAAATTCATATACTGAAATCCTAACTCCCAGTATGCCATTATGTGACCTTTTTTGCAGCCTTATAATCAAGTTAAAATGAGATCATTAGGGTGGGCCCTAAATTCAATATAAAGAGGAGATTTGGAAATAAATACACACACACACACTGAGAAAGCCTAACACACACACACACACACACACACACACACACACGAGAAAGCCTCTTAGTTATCTCCAATAGCTATCTCCAAATGAAGGAAAGAGGCCTGAAAGAGATCCTTCCCTTCCAGCCCCCAGAAGGAACCAACCCTGCTGACACTTGCAGATGTCAATTGTGAGGCCAAAAATTTCTGTTTAAATCACCCAGGTTGTGATATGTTGTTATGCCAATGTTAGCAAACTAACAAAATCACTAATAAGTCGACAGCAACAAAAACAACAAATCTTGGGAAGGGGAGGTAATCTGTTATCTAGAGTTGCCACGTTATTTTAAATGTCCCAGATTTCAACAAAAGAAATCATGAGCTATGAAATGAAACACAAATGTATATGCCCTACAAGATGCAGGAAAGCAGTCAATATAAACCATCCTTGAGGAAACCAGACTTTAAAATAGCTATAATAAATATGCTCAAAAAACTTAAAAAAAAAAAACAAAACGCATGTCTAAAGAATTAGAGATTAGAAGAAACCACAAGAACAGTATCTCACCAGAGTATCAATAAAGACATAGACATAGAAATTATAAAAAATTCACTAGAGGGTTCAAAAGCAGATTCAGTCAGAAGAAAGATCAGCAAACTTAAGATAGGCAAACTGAAGGCGTGCCTGGGTGGCTCAAACAGTTAAGCTTCTGACCCTCAATCTCAGGGTCAAGAGTTCAAGCCCCCGCACTGGTTGGGCCCCATGCTAGATAGGCATGGAGCCTACTTGAAGGAGAAGGGAGGGAAAAAAAAAAAAAAAAAGGCAAATCGAAAATATCCAGTCTGAGGAACATTAAAAAAAAAAAAAAAAGAAAGAACAAGACCAGTGACTATGACGTCTGTGTGTCTGAGACCGGTGGAATACTGTGGGAGTGTACCAGCTTACATATAATGGGAGTCCCAGAAAGAGAGGAGAAATAAAAGACCAAAAAAATATATGTGAGGAAACAAAGTCTATAACTTCCCAAAGATGAAAAACATTACATATTCAAGAAGTTCAACAAATTGCAAAAATGTAAGCTAAAGAAATCTATACCTAGATATCCCTGTCAAAGGCCAAAGAGAAAACCTTGGAAACAGTAAGAGAGAAACAATTCAACAATAATGTGACTCTCAGTAAGATGAACAGCTGACCTCTCATTCATCGTAGAAGCCAGAAGGCAGTAGGATGACATAATCCCACCATGAAGAAAAGAATGTCAACCAAGAATTCTGTTAACAAAACTATGCTTTTAAAAAGGGAATCATGGGCTCAGTGTGTTAAGCCTCTGCCTTCGGCTAAGGTCGTGATCTCAGGGTCCTGGAATCGAGCCCTGCGTCAGGCTCTCTGCACAGTGGGTAGCCTGTTTCCCCTCCCTCTCTGCCTATTTGTGGTCTTTGTCTGTCGAATAAATAAAAATCTTTAAAAAAAATAAAAAAATTTTTTTAAAAAGGGAATCATTACAACATTCTCAGATCAACATAACCTGAGAGAATCCACTGCTAGTAGAACTGTCCTCCAAGAAATACTAAAAGCCTTCCCTCTGAAATAAAAGGAACACTACAGACTGTTAACTGAGGGCACTACAGAAAGTTAAAGGTAACTACAGTAAATAAAAGACAGTATAAACACATATTCTGACTCTTTGTTCTACCTTAATTAAAAGACAACTACATAAAGCAATAATTATAAATCCATGTTTACGGACACACAATATACGGGGAGATATCATTTGTGACAGTGAAAGCACAAACATGGGGGTAAACAGAACTACAGAGGAGCAAAGTTTTTGTATATGACTGAAGGTGGCAATAGTTCAAACCAGATTGTTTTCAGTTTAAATGTGACTAAAATGTGGTTAGGACAAACTGAAGTATTTAAGGCAAAGAAAGCAGTAATGGAGGAACTGAGGAACAAAAAGACATAGAACAGAAAGCAAACAATGTAATGGCATACATCAATTCTACCTTATCAGTAATTACATCTCAATGGACTAAGTACCCAACCCCACTGAAAAAACAAAAACAAAAACAAAAAAAAGTCAATAAACTGAAATTAAAAGGGGTGCCTGGCTGGCTCGGTCAGTGGAGCATTAGGACTCTTGATCTCAGGATTTTGAGTTCAAGCCCCATGCTACGTGCAGAGATTACTTAAAAAAAAAAAAAAAATATTTTGGGGCGCCTGGGTGGCTCCATCAGTTAAGCCTCCAACTTTTCATTTTGGGGCAGGTCATGGTCTCATGGGTGGTGGGATGGATGGAGCAGGGTAGCTCCATACTCAGTGAGAAGTCTGCATGGGGATTTTTTCTCCCTCTGACACTTCTCCCACTCTCATTCACACTCTCTCTCAAATAAATTAATTCTTTAAAAATAAAATAAAATGAAGGGTGCCTGGGTGGCTCAGTGGGTTAAAGCCTCTGCCTTTGGTTCAGGTCATGATCCCAGGGTCCTGGGATCGAGCCCCGAGCCAGGCTCTCTGCTCAGCGGGGTGCCTGCTTCCCTTCCTCTCTTTCTGCCTGCCTCTCTGTCTACTTGTGATCTCGGTCAAATACATAAAATCTTTTAAAAAATAAAGAAATAAAATCAAATAAAATGAATCTTCCCAAAAAAACTGCTCTGGTAGGTCCTCTGATCAAAAGGCAGAGACTGATAGAAGGGTAAACACAAAACCCAATTATATGCTGTCTATAAGACATATTTAGATTCAAAATTACAAAGAGGCTTAAAAGGTAAAAAGAGGGAAAACACCTATCACGCAAAGAGTAATTTAGGGAGTAGGAGTGACTATCAGATAAAACTGACTCTAAGATAAAAAAACTGTTACTAGAAATAAAGGATACTTAAAAACAGCAAAGGGCCCACCCATCAAGATGACATAACTATTATAAACATTAAACAGAACTGACTTCTAGTTTCAAGACTTGTGACACCAAGTGAGTGGGCTTCCACACCGGGCAGCTCTACTGCTAACTGCCAGGAGCTGCAGCAGACTCCACAGCTTAAGGGCTCAGTCCCACAAGACTGTTGCCACCACTTGACTTCAAGTCCACGTTGTCACCTGTGCTTCTGACTGAGCAACTGTACAATGCCAGTTCCCAACTCTTCCTCAGCTTCAGTAATTTCCCAGACAGCTCACAGAGAACTGGTTTATTACGAAGGGATAGGGCTCTGGAACACCCGGAAAAGATAAATATGGCAAAGTATAAAGGAAGGGGTACAGAGCATCCACACCTTCTCTGCGCATGCCATCTTTTTGGCACCTTAATGTGTTCACCAACCCAGAAGCTCTCTGAACCCCTCAGTTTTTTTTTGTTGTTTTTTTTTTGTTGTTGTTTTTTTAATGAAGGCTTTATTACACAGGCATACCTGATTACATCATTGGCCTTTTTTTTTTTTTTTTATTTGACAGAGAGAGAGATCACAAGTAGGCAGAGAGGCAGGCAGAGAGAGAGGGGGAAGCAGACTCCCTCCTGAGCAGAGAGCCTGATGTGGGGCTCGATCCCAGGACCCTGAGATCATGACCCGAGCCGAAGGCAGAGGCTTAACCCACTGAGCCACACAGGCGCCCCCATCATTGGTCATTATTGATCAGCTCAACATCCACTGCCTCCTAAACACACACACACACTACACACATGCCGGGGCAAGGGCAGAGGCTGAAAGTTCTAACCCTCCTGGTCGATTCCACAGGAAACCAGCTCCCATTCAAAGGGATGGTCCAAAAGTCACTTGATTAACATGAACTCAGGTGTGGTTGAAAGGGATGTGTTAGGGGAATCTGGCTGGCTCAGTTGGTGGAACATGCAACTCTTGATATTGGGGTCCTGAGTTTGAGCCCCAGGTTGGGTATAGAGATTACTTAAATAAATAAAAGTAATGGAAGGAAGGAAAGAAGGAAGGAAAGGGAAGGGGAGGGATGGGATAAATTGATATTGAAAATAAGAAAAGACTTTCCATTCTCCTTTATCAACCTGCAGCTTTTTAAAGAACTTGGGACAAAAAACAAACAATATATTGTAGAAGCTCTGCACCAGGAACCAAGAACAAAGACCAAACATACATTTCTTATTGTATCACAAACATATACGTATCTAACAACAGCCCCAAAATACATTAAGCAAAAATGGAGAGAACTGAAGGAACATATAATTCAAGAATAACAGCTGGAGACTCCAACACCCATTCTCAATAACAGACAGAAGGAAGACAGGGCACCTGAGTGGCTCAGTCAGTTGGGCATCCGACTCTTGATTTTGGCTCAGGTTGAGACCTCAGGGTCGTGAGATAGAGTCCTGAGCTGGACTCCAACTTCATACTGGGCATGGAACTTGCTTAGGATTCTCTCTCTCCGTCTCCCTCTGCCCCGCCTACCCATGTGCATGTGCACACAGGGGCTCTTACTCTCTCTTAAGGAAAAAAAAAAAACAACAAAAAACAAAAACAGGTAGAACAAGGCAGAAGACCAACAAAGATATAGAACAAACACCATTCGCCAAATGGACCTAACCAACACCTGCTTCACCCAGTAACAGCAGGAAGCACACTCGCCTCCTGCACACACATAACACTCTCCAGGGCAGACCGTATGGTAGGTCCTAAGACAAGCCTCAGTGAACTTAAAAGGACTGGTCGAAACCATACAAACTATGTTTTCAAACCACACGGGAATTAAATAAAGAACAACAACTAAAGGAAATTTGGGAAATTCACAAATATATGAAAAGTAAAATGACCAATTGTTCAAGGAAGAAATCACAAGGGAAATTAGCAAAATACTTGGAAATGAACAAAAACAGAAACACAACACAGTAAAGCTTATGTGCTGCAATTAAAGTAGTACACAGAAGAAAATTTATGGCCATAAATTCCAGTATTTAAAAAGAACACCTCAAATAAATACCCTAACCTGAAGACATTAGAAAAGAAGAACTAAACCTAAGGCTGGCCAAAGAAAGGATATAAAGGCTAGAGCAGAAATAAATGAAACAGAAAACAAAAAAGCCAATAGGAAAACAAACAAAATCAGAAATTGGATCTTCGAAAGATCAACGACAGTGACAAACTTTAGACTGACCAAGAGAAAAAAGGAGACTGAAACTACAAAAATCAGGAATGAAGACAGAAACAGCACAAACTTAACAAAATATAGCAAGTCACGAGGGAATACTATGAAAGAACGTATGCCAGTGAAGGAGACAGCCTAAGTCAAATGGAAAAATTCCTATGAAGACACAAAGTTCCCAAACCAGCTCAAAAAGGAGCAGGATATCTGAAGAGAAGTACACATGAGGGGCACCTGGGTGGCTCAGTCAGTTAAACATTTCCCCTCGGCTCAGGTCATGCTCTCACCGTCCTGGGATCAAGCCCTGTATCTGGTTCCTTGCTCAACATGGAGCCTGCTTCCCCCCCTCTCTCTGCCTGCCACTCCCCTTGTTTGTGCTCTCTCTCTGTCAAATAAATAAGACCTTTAAAAAAAAAAGAAAAAGCACACATGAAAAGACTGAATCAGTAATTAAATAATCCCAAAGTCTAGACTCAGATGGTTTCACTGGTGAATTCTACCAAATGCTTAAAAATTAATACCAACCTTTCATAAACTATTCCACACAAGAGAAGAGAAAGGAACACTTTCCACCTCATTCTGTAAAGACAGTATTCCCCAACACCAACACCACAAGAAAACTACAGACCAGTATCCCTCATAAATACAGCTAAAGTCCTTAACAAAATACCAGCACTCTAAATCCAGCATACATAAAACTTACATATACCACAACCAAGTGGGATTTGTCCCAGAAATTCAAGGTTGGTTTACTATTCAAAAACCTATGCAATATACCACTGTATGAGTAAAAAAGACAAAAACCACACAGTCATCTCAATAGAAGCAGGAGAAACATTTGACAAAATCCAACATCCATTCCTGAAAAAAAACTCTCAGCAAAACAGAAGGTAACTTTCTCAATCAGTTAAAACCCAGAGCTAACACCTCGTGGCTTAAAAAGAAGCCAGTCAATAAAGAACATGTCATATGATTCCACTGATACGAAGTGTCCAGAGCTGGCAAATCCATCAAAACAGAAAGGGGATTAGTGGTTGCCAAGGGGTGAGGGGCTGGGGGACAGGGAGAATCAGAAGTGATTGCTAACAGGTATAGGATTTCCTTTTAGAGAGATGAAAATATTCTAAGATTAGACCACTGCGATGATTGCACAACTATGAATATACAAAAATCCACTCAACAGTATAGTTTAAGGGAGCAAAATTTATGGTACATATAGATCAATAAAGCCGTTATAAAAAAGAATGCATTCTTCAGAGTTTGAAAAGCCCTCACTACACATAACCATAGAATCATATTTACCCAAAAAGGTTTACAAGTAGTTTTAAACAGTTCTTAATACAGAGAACAACCTAACTTACAAACTCTGTCTCAAAGACAGATTCCCACCATGGATCTACACTCGGGAGAGCTGACAGTGAGCATTCTTTACCCCCCAGTGCAAGACACGGAGGACAAAAATCTCAGAAAAAAAATGACGTTCCCCCCCCCCCCACTTGCTTGCACAAAGACAAACAAGTTTCCCCTTTTATGAAAGATTAACAAATGAAAACCACCTGGAGCTGCGATGACCAAATCCACAGCTCACACTAGCCTGGGGGGTGGGGGTGGTGCAGGCGCTGCACTGGAGCCACAGCTCTAGACATAGCAGGACTAGGAAACTCACCTCAAGCTCTTCACTATCTTTGGGCTTCTCCTCAGAGGTCTGTTTGACAAAGTCAGGGATAAGGATCTCCAGCGTAGCCCGGGCTATGAAAAGAAAAACCCCAAGGGTGAGGGCTTGGGCCCAGCTTCTGGACTCCAGAGCAAGCCGCAGGCCAGCTCCTGTGCAGGACCAAGGTTCCCAGGGCTCAGAGGGAAGCGAGGGCCCTGGGAAGAGCAGCGTTTCAGAGGCAAGCAGAGGAGAGGCTGGAGGAGCACATCCTGAGCAAAGGACGCAGCGGGGCAAGTGTGAGTCTGTGGACAGCCTCAGAAGCCACAAAAGCTGTATGTTCTCTTGCCCTGAGGCGCTTGTAGCAGGCAAGGCAGGAGGATGTTTCAGAGAAATCATGGTGGTGGCATGCAGGCAAATGGCTCAGCAGGACCCAGGCCAAGTAGTGAGGCCAGAGGACTGAGCAGGCTGCTGTGAGTATGGGAGGGAAAAGCAGTGAGACCGGACAGATGCTCTTGAGAAAGCATCTGCAGGACGGAGCAGAGGGATGGCTCAGTGCTGAGCAGAGATTTCTAAATGAGCAGGCTGCCACTCACCACTGGGGTGGGGAAGTGGGGGTGCTGGGGAATGGGGAGGGGTAACAACCTGACCCTATAGAGTCAGAGGTGCTGGCAAGACATCTGAGTGAGTTATCTAGAGAGCAGCTGAGGTCTGAGCAGAGGAAGTGGATCCTCACACATGGGGAGAGCACAGCCCTGCTGCCAGGACGCTTCCACTCCTACCGTGCACCCTACTCTGTGAGCCCTCTTCCCCATGACCTTGGTAGCACTAGTTTGTTGAGCTGAAAAACCCTTTAGGCACAATCTCTCTAAAATGGACAGGAGGCCTTCCCAAAGAAGGAGTGTAGTGTGTGAGCCCAGTACAGCCTCAGAGAAGGAAGGACAAAAAGTGACATATCCTCCCAACCATCCTCAGCACACACAAAAGAAAGCAATTCCAAGGTAAATGAGTCCCACAAACAGAAGCACTTTCGCCACCTGAGATCTGGTAAGAACGTGATGAAGCTGACATACTTCACGTGGGTACAGGGCAGAGCTGCTTTGGAAGACACTACAGCAGCAGCAGAAACCTTAAGAATCGAATTGTGGGCACCAGGCCTGGCGCACACCCCCAACACCCACCCTAAAATGTGCTCCATGTCCAAGAAGAGGCCACGTAACCCTGACGGTGAAGCAAAATGGCTTCCCTTAACTGGAAAAGGAAAACATAGGCCTTCCCAGGGATCTGACCAGTTACCTTCAGTCCCAAATCTAGAGATTGAAGGACTCAGAAAATCATCCTCACACATGTCAAAACCACTCAGAAAAATCCACCTCTTTGTCATCTAGCATGCCCACGTTTTGCTCGGTTTACATACAAACCCATAGAATGTGTGCTCACCACGACCCAGTCCGCTCTGTGAGCAGTGGGGACAAGGGTAGGAGATTCTAGCCCAGCTGCCACAGAGCAGAGAAGGTTTGAGTTCTCTAGTTTTATTTCTCACATTTTACTTCCTATTTGAGTCTTTTCAAGCACATACTTTTTAAAAAACCAAGTTAAAAGATTACATAAATCAAATGGCTTTGCCCCACCCCCAGCCCTCCCTAGCCAAGGGGAGGGGTGGACACTGTGGGCAGCATGGGTCTCTGAAATCTAAGTAGCCACATTACCAGCTTTGTTCTTCGCAAGTTTTTTGCTGCTTGCAGTTCCAGATCCATAGGTCACACCATCAATGGTCACCGAGGCACCAAAAGGTTCACTTGGGTTCTCTTAAAATTAAAATTATGGTTTTAAAAATCCTTGCTGAGACATTAAAAGCGTGCATACGTGCATACATATAATCTGCTAGCACCAACAGATAAGGCAGGGTTGGGGCTACTGCTGGAAGGGAGACACGGGCACTCCCTGAGGCACGGAGACGGGGCCAAGGACTGGGCAGCAGGCAGACAGCATGCCAGGAAAACTGGGAAACGGGGGACCAGTAAGCTGGAGGGGAAACAGGAGGCCAGAGACCAAGCCAACAGGCACAGGGAACAATGTCTGTGAAAGATGAACAGAGGACTGTGAAGAACAGAGATGTACAGACGCAGGAAGCCAAGGAACGACATGAAAACGATGAGTGACGCCTGGGTTCAGGGTTCCACGGGGAAGATAAACTGGTTTTCACAAAGGTGTGATGCAGATGACAATAGGAGACAGCTGGTGGGAAGTGCAGGCCTGAGGCCCCTTCACCCACCTGGGGGCAAGTGGAGACACAATGAGAGGGCCTTCCTCAGAGCAAGGGATGAGAGGAAGGTAGGAGTGGGGGTAGTGGGAATGAAGAAAGGGGGAGGCGGGGGCATCTGGCTGCAGAAGGGGTACACGGCTGGGAAACCAACCCACCGCTCTGCAGCACCCTTCTCCCTGCCATGCCCTTTCACTTCTCTCCCAGCAGAGTGGGGTTAACGGTCAGTTCCCGCCTCCCCAGCCATGGCCCCAGTGAGGTGTAGGATTCTTCAAGGCTGAGGTGAGGGAGGTCAAACTTACCACATTCAAAGAAATTATAAACGGGGCGGACCTTGAGGACACGCTGCATGTACTCGTGCAGGATGCAGACCTCGGACTTCCCGTTGGGGTTAATGACAAACTCTGTGACAAGAAGGCCTATCTCAGCAATAGCGTGAGGACCTGTGGCAAGCTAGCTCTCGGGGCCAGGCACCACCCACGTTAGCGCCTCACTGAATTAGGGGCTCACCAACATGAACGCAGTGCACCTCTGCATTCGTAGGATCAACATAAGCTTGGAAGTAAATGCAACTCACACACACAGCATACGCTCTAAGACCGTCAAGTGAAAAACAACAGGATCACCCATCCGCCGAAGAGAAAATTTACACACCCCAACTCACCTTTCTTTGTGGGTGCATCCTGCACAGACAGGGTGATGAGCTTCTGATTGGCTGGCAGGATGGGCCTCTCAGACTCGGCCTGTTTCCGTTTCATTTCTCGGTTAAACTGCCGCCGCTCGGCCCAAGTCCTGAATTTCTTCACAGTGACTTGCTCAAAGTCAAAACGCTTTTCCAGGTAGTTCCGAAATTCCTCAAGATCTGTGTGGATTTACCACAGAACAAAACTGCTAATTTCCAACCTACGAGTCATGTTTCCTCCATCCAGTGAGTAGGATGGTGCTGGGCTGCCCATCAAACAGGTCCTGCCATGCCATTCCCCATTCCCCTTTCCCTTCTGACGGGCAAGGAAAGCAAAGAATCAGGTCCTTTTATCTTTTCTTTCTTTTTTTTAAGATTTTACTTATCTATTTGAGAGAGCGAGACAAGTGAGAGAGCACAAGTATGGGAGGGGGCAGAAGGAGAGGGAGAAACAGGGGCTCGATCCCAGCACCCTGTGATCATGACCTGAGCCTCAGGCAGACTCGTAACCAACTGAGCTACCCAGCCACCCCTGAATCAGGTCCTGTCACTCAAATTACTCAGGAAGGTCCCATATGGGCAAATTTCTGGGATGCTCTTTTAGTCTACTTGGAACAAGAACAAGAAGAAAAAGAAAAAGCTTTAAAAACAACAACAACAACAGACCAGCTGGCCTTCAAGATTTTTCTTCCCATATCAAAACAAGTACCACAGTGGCTGAAGCACTGTGCACCTTGCGCTCTCCCCTCCAGCCACCCTGGCTGCCCACACACACCCAGGCAGCTGCAGCCCTGGCACCTGCCATGCCTCTCCCCACACAGACACTGAGCAGGTCCTACTGCTCACCACCCACCCCCACTCAGTGACGTTCCAGGGACCTCCTGCTTTTACTGTTGCACCCACTACCCCTCTCTCTCCCAAGATATCCTAGAGGCTCACATCACCCTCACTGGTTTCTTACTCAAGTGTAAGCCCTGAGGCAGGGACTCTTGGGCCTCACACTCAGCCCTAAGAGCAATATGTGCAGAAGCAGAGGGAGGAGTTCCACATGCAAGACCGAGGAATACATGGTTAAAACACTGGGCTGTGAAACAATATACCTGCACCCACTTGATTACACCCCTAAACCATGCATTTCTTTACATGTGAACGCAAGGAAGGAAGTCTGGAAACAAGTCCAAGTGGTCACCTCTCCCATGGGACTAAAATTAGAAGCGAAACTCAGGTGTTTTCCGAAAAGCAAGAACACATTTAGGTGTCATGTGTGCATAAAAGATGGATTTGAAGAAAGAAACCATTACGTTGAGGTCTTAAAGCAAAAGCTCCTGTCCAGCTGGGTCCTGAGAAAAGCCCCGATACAGACAGAAGACAGGGGAAGCTGATGTGGATGGGGAGGGAGGCAAAAGGCAGGCAGGTTGGGGGGAGAAGGCAGTCAGTACATGGGAGAAGCTGGGGGCCAGTGACACACCCTGCCTTTCCCTAAATGCCTAAGGCTCCACGGCCCTCTCCACCAAGGCCACCCCTCCCTCAGCAGTGGTGCCTCCCCCCAGCCCCCACTCTGCCCTAGCTTTTCTAGGCTCCTCACACCTAAGAGTTAGAAGGCTGGGCAGCAATATTCAGACAATATCTAAATAGCAATAACCAAAAATCCTAAAAACACCAAGTCCTCTTTGAAAGAGATTCAGCAGGTGAGCTGAGACGTCTGCCACCACTGTAGAGACAGTTAAGACTTGCATAGGTAGGCCTAAGCTAAAAGACACAGGAGAGAAGAGAAACACCGACACAGAACCAAAAGCAATCATGGGGTTGAAGAGGGGAAACATCCACGGAATAGTGGCTATCTCTCAGTACTGAATCTGTGGATTGAAGAAGTTCATTGTGAGTGTATCAGGATAGATCAAAATGACACCATGTGAGCACATCCTACTGAAAAACCAGGATTTCAGGAAAGGTCACAAAAGTGACCAGAGAAAAAGGCCAGTCTGCACTGACAGTAGCCATGTCAGAGCCCGCAGACTGAGGCAGGTCCTAAGATCAGGGAGACAGGCATTTCCCACCACATAAGAGTGGAGAGAGGTCCCCAGAAGTCCCTTCCTCACAGACAAAAGCAGGAACAGGTGGCCTTCAGCAGGAGGAATGTGACCCTGGGGAAGGCGTGGAGTGCAGCCATATCCCTGCAGATGGATCCCAGCCGGCAAGGAAGGAAAGAAAGTTCACCCCAGAAACTTACCAACTGATTCGTCTTTGCACACCTCAACCTTGGCCTTCACCTGCCCCAGGGCCCCAGGAGCAGCCTCAGCCCCCAGTGGGTCCTTCTCATCTAGGGCCCCCGAGTCAGCTCCTATGGAGTCGGGCTCTTCCAGGGGGAACTCCAACTCCGCAGATCGGCTCAGGGGCTTGACAGGGGACACTTCCCCACTGGGGGCGAGCTCACTGTTTTGCTCTCTTTCCTCATTGTCCTTCATTTTCTTGTAATGCAGACATGGAATGCTGCTCAGAGGAGGATCATGTTTCTGTGGATAGTGAAATTGCAACACAGATTACAAGGATGACCTCGGAGTCCCGAACATCTGAAGCCTTCCACTTGCCTCTGCCTGGCTACCATGCAAACACAGCAAGTGCATGTTCAGTCTGCAAACTTACAAGACTAAATTCATGACTGATGCATCCCCTACCCGTATGCTTCCCGTTCCCAGGAAGTACGGCCTGGACCAGGTGACCACCCGAGACTCTCTGTGTAGATACACTGGAACTCCAGAGTTATGGAATGTCATGATCCACCCATCGGGCAATGGTTCTGTAGGAGGACGGCCACGACCTGCATGGAAGACAAGAGCATCCAACAATCACTTCAAAAACACTTGGGAGTTGTAGAGATGGCTTCAAAATTATGACACATGGCAGATAAAAATAGCAGAGTCAACTGAGGATTGAAAAGAACGTCTGAAGAACTAGGGGAGTAGGAGAGTACCCCACCCAACCCCCACCAGACAGAGCCTACCCCAGCCCTGCCTGCCACTCAGCACCACCCATGCATGAACTCTGTTCTCAATGCTGTGCTTGTTTATATGGCTCCAATCCAGAGAATCTAAGTCCCTCCTCAACCAGGAAGCTGTCTACCTTGTTCATTGCTGTCCTCTTGGGCCTACAAACAGCACATGGTACATGAAGGAGCCTGGGACGAGGTTCTGCAAGACACGAGTCCAGGCCTCAGCTGCTGTCTGCACGCTGTGGGAACCACGGCCCTCAATCCCTCACTGCCTGCCTTGGCTGTGGCCAGAGGCGCCCCAGGGACTGAGTAAGCTTTGCTAATCAATTGCATGTCTGCTCATCACTGCTCCCATGACTCGATAGCAAGTGTTCCTTGTACCTGAGCTGCAACTCTCACCGGCACATGAAACACTACTTCCAATTCATTCGTTTCTTTTTTTTTAATCTAATTTAAATTTTTTTTTTAAGATTTTACTTATATATTTTACAGAGAGAGAAATCACAAGTAGGCAGAAAGGCACGCAGGGTGGGGGTGGAGGTGGGAAAGCAGGCACCCCACTGAGCAGAGAGCCTGATGCGGGGCTCAATTCCAGAACCCTGAGATTATGACCTCAGCCAAAGGCAGAGGCTTAACCCACTGAACCAACCAGGTGCCCCCACCAATTCATACATTTCTAAATCAGTTTTAAAACACTACTCCCGGGACGCCTGGGTGGCTCAGTTGGTTGGACGACTGCCTTCGGCTCAGGTCATGATCCCGGAGACCCCGGATCGAGTCCCGCAACAGGCTCCCAGCTCCACGGGGAGTCTGCTTCTCCCTCTGACCTTCTCCTCGCTCATGCTCTCTCACTGCCTCTCAAATAAATAAATAAAATCTTTAAAAAAATAATAATAATAAAAAATAAAACACTACTCCCGGGGCGCCTGGGTGGCTCAGTGGGTTAAAGCCTCTGCCTTTGGCTCAGGTCATGATCTCAGGGTCCTGGGATCGAGTCCCGCATTGGGCTCTCTGCTCAGCGGAGAGCCTGCTTCCTCCTCTCTCTCTCTGCCTCTCTGCCTACTTTTGCAAAAAACAAATGAAAATTTAAAAACATAGACATAATGAAATGGCATGAAGGACTCTCACGGACAAGGGAGTAGCCATCCCCGTGCCAGGTCCCCAGCCGGCAATGTTAAGCCCTGGCCTGACATCAGAACAACACAACACTGGCTTGATAGCTGATGCCAGGATGGCCCCCAGGAGGGAGCACTACAGGTCAGAGGTGCAGAGACACTGTCAGGCACTCTCCCCTACCCAGGCTAGAGCCAAGGAGCTGCCTTACATCAGCTTTGGGCTGAGTCAGGACAAAGAGAGACAAACAAAATGCCAGCAAAGTACAACAAGGGACACAGATCCTACTCATTTGTGACAAGTAGCAGTCATAAAATTGGCCCAGCCAATCTGAAGAGTTCACGTGCAGCTTACACACAGCCTGTGAGTGTGAGGCCCGTGCTGCAGCTCCTGGAAGGCAGCACTGCGGGGCAGGCTGCCAGGCAGGTGAGGTGGAGCAGAAGGCTGCAGAGGGAAAGGCACAGCAGTGCCCCGCACAGGCAGGTCCAGTGGCAAGCGTGCAGTCATGGCCAGGCACTGTGAACCTAAACCAGGCCGCTCATAACGGACACGGCTTTGTGGTGCCCGGCACACCCACCCATCCACTCTGCCATGGGAGATTGCACCCCACCTACACCTCAATTCCCTCCCACACCTCCCTCCCACACCTCCCTCCCACCCTCCCAGCCCGGCCACCTTCTGCACCCCAACCCTCAGCCTAAGGTCTCAACTGTGCTCCCGAGCCCCTTCATCTGTTCAGTCTCGTCGCACTGCCCAATGCCCAGCCCCACAGGCAACTCCAGGCCAACTGCTCCCCCCCAACCCCAAATCAAAGTGAACCTTTGGAACACCTTTACCCCCACCACAGGAGCTCCCACCCTGGCCACCTAAAGCACACACACCAGGCTGCAACCATACGAGCTATGCTTTTAGGCAAAAACTGTGTAACAACACCAGCCTGCTTCTAGAAGCCTCCCCTGACACTTGGCAGAGAATCCAGAACCCAGACTGCAACCATCAACTGCCACAGTGCTGCACCCACCTCTGGCCTTGGCCCCCCCGCCCCCGTCTCCAGTTGTCCATCTTCTCATCTCCCAGCAACAACACCATCCCCCACTCCTCACCCCATCAGAAGTGCCCCCCCTTTCCCCTGCACAACACCAGCTACTCCGGTGTGCAACCACAGTGGACACCACAATCTGCACCCAGGTCATCGTGCATCTGGTGCACTCTTGTGTCTTGTCTGTTTCCCCTCATCACAGGTAACTGTCCTCCCTCAAACATGTGCCCACTACTCAGACCACTGCCTGGCACCCAAGGGCTCTCTAACCAGAACTTCTGCCGCCCCACGAACACACGACTTTCTACCTGGCTGACTTACTTTTTAGCACAGTTTTAATCTTGGTCATCATTGGCTGCACGCTTGTCTCTCCGTCAGACGGATGGTCACTGTCTCCTCCGTACTTCTCCTCCATTCTTCTCTTTTTGGGAGCACAAAGGCCCTCTTCCAGCAGAGCATCAACATCGTTGTCAAAATCATCCTGCAAAACATGCTGTTCAGACACCAGGGCCCCCAGAGCCTGTGTTCCTGTACCGTAGGCAAGCTCAACAGCATTAGTGAGAACAGACACAGAAATGAGGCACTCTCAGGTGGGGGCCTAGGTATGCCTTTATGTTGCGTGATTATCTGAAAAACAAACAGGAAGAAACTGACAACTGCAACCAACACACTTGAAACTTGGTACAGGTGCACATACCACCAGGAAGTGCTTCTCAGCAGCACCTTCCAACTCAGGCTGCATAAAGGGTACAAGGTCGACTGCTCAGCCAAACCTTTCTTTAGGAAAATTTTAAAAACTTGGATTTCTTACAGCTTTTTCTTTTCCACATTAACATTATTCCACCTCATATGGTTTTTTTTTTTTTTTTCCTCTGCAACATCAGCTTTCAAAAGATGCTTCAGTTCCCAACACCTCTTTGGGTTTTGCTAAGAGTGCTCCAAAGGAGGGGTCGCCAACATACCTCATAGGAGAAGTTCAAGGCCTCTTCATCCACTCTGTCTCTCTGCACGATTGCTTTAGCCGTGAACCCGCCTGCTCCTTCTTCATCTAGCTCCAAATTGTCAGTAAAATCTTCTAACTCATCGAGCACTGCGTACTCCACTCTCTTTTCCTGATCCAGCTCATTCTCCTCATCCTTCTTATCAGCACTCTCACCCCCTATACCTACCCCGTTCCCAACACTCCCGCCAAAGGGACAAGCATGCACGTCTCCACTGACAGGGCTAAGGGCCAGACCGCACTCTGTGCGAGTGTCACGCTCCACTCCTGTGTACAGCACCTTCCTGTCCTTACTCCTGCAGCTCTCGGTAAAGCTCACGCTAATCTTTACATCCTTAAGCAACTTAAGGTCAGGGGAGAACTTCCGGACCGCAGGTGCGTGCCGGGCGGTGCGCGGGCTGTGGCCACTACAGTTCGGGTCTATGAGGAGGCGGGCCTTAGAGAAGGATCCTTTGGAGAGAAGAGAAGCTCCGTAGAAGTTGAGTGGGTCCTCAGCAGGGGGTTCGGCCTGTCCATCACCACCAGAGCCAACGTCCATTACCTCTGCATCACTGGACGTTTGCAGGGGAGGTGGTGGAGACTGTTCACGGGGCAGCGCTTGGAGGGAGCAAGCTCGGTTCTCCATCACCGCTTCTCCTGCGGGCTCACGCGGGAGAGGAGAGGGACTCTCATATGTCTCCATAGTAAAAGTGGTTAAGACTATTTTAAAAGACCAGAGTTTTAAAAAACCTTACATAAATCTATACAGCTAACATGCACAAGTCCGTTGAGACCCGGGTGCCGTCCTGCCCGCGCTGCACACGCTGGCGGCTTAGTCAAGCTGGCCACATTGCTCTTTTCATTAATGTAGACAGCTTTTAGAACCACTGCCTCAATTATTGGAAATCACAATGCACTCAGCTTAAATGACTGACGACTAAGCGAGTCTGTCTTCATGCCAAAGTGGCACCTTTCTTCTTCCACCTGCAAAGAGATTTAAAAACATCGTCACAAAATGACAGAAACCTTCTGCTTCCCTGGTACTGAGAGTCAAGTGCTATTAACAGTGTAGTAAAGAATGTGAAATACTATTGCCTTAGAGAACCTTCTAGGCTTTAAATAAACTGCTCTACATTCTTCCTTCAGAACCTAAATTATAATTTAAGTGCAAAATTAAATATCTTCTTAATTGTCCACTGTAATTCCTACTTCAGAAGCAAAAAAACAGTATTAACCTTAAGGCTCAAAAAAAAATTTTTTTTTAAACTAGGCTAAGCTTCACCGCAGCATTCCCCTAACTCAGTTTATTAGGTAAGCAAGCTCGCGGTGCAAGGCTGCCCTTTCCAGAACATACATGAGGTGTGTGGCCTCCCTCTGGCCATCAGAGCGAATTGGATCCACTCACCTGCTAGGGCTGGGTCAGTCAGAGGGTGAGGGCGAGTGCGAGACCCTCAGCTCAACTCTGCGGCACTAGGGCCTCAGAGGTACGGCCAGGCGCTCTGCTACCCAGGGACCCCAGGGCTCTCCTGGGCCCACAAGGTGGCACGTGGACCGAGACAGTGATGCAGCGTGCTGAGGTCGCCAGAGGTGGCATTCTGTTCCCAGTAGAGGAGGGGGTGGTGGCTGTGGGGAAGGGAACCTGGCCAGGCTTGGTGGGGGGAGCCTCAGGAGACAGCTGGAGCCAAGGCATAGGAAGCCCTGGGTGCCATCCAGAACCTAGCTCCTTCCTGGGGGGCAATAAGGAGCCACCAAGGGTGAAGTGATTCCCATGCCACAATTCAGCCCCTATTTGAAAAGGGAGACTAACAGCTGTGCCAGGCCCAGTGCCTATGCCCAAGGCATAGAGGGCAGTCAGTCCTCCGGGCCAGAGCACAAAGGTATGAAAGAGGCTCTGTTAACGGGGCTGGAGCCCTCAAGAACAGTGAAGACACAGAACTGACCACACTGCTGACCGGGTAGAGGTGGAGAGCAGAGACAAGAGGGAACTGAAGGCGAATGAGACTTCTCCTCTGGAAGGACACACGTGTTCCAGCATTCAGGCAGGAGCCTGCAGAGGAGAACGGATGGAGCCTCCAAGCAGACCTGTCCATTAGGTGCTGAGGCCACAACTCTGGAGCTGTGACTGTCCCCGAAACAGAAGCCCAGAACATATCAGCGAGGTGACAGTCACCAAAACCACAGGAGAGAGGCTGTCCAGAGAGGCAACACAGACGAAGAAGAGGGTTGAGGATGCAACTCTGGGAAGCTTCCCTTTAGAGAAATGACTACAAAAGGGATGATGTGAAAAGGCAGGTCAGAGGAACAATCCAAAAACCCAGAGGTCTGCAGGGGGGCCAGGCATCAAAGCAGGAGAAGCACATGCAGATGCAAATGTGTATGCGCACACACTCCCACACCATGCAGACACACCCACACACATGAACATGCCATGCACACGGATGCAGATATGCACATGCATGCCCATGCCCACATAGGGCAGGCTTGACTGGCTGCGTGGGCAGAACAGAAGACAGAAGATAACACACATTTAAGAAGTTTACAGTGAAGGAGTAGTGCGTGGTGGTTGCACTTTCAAGGAGACACAACATAAACACCAGAGACTTACTCAGATTTAATTAATTCATTATACCAATATTCATTCACTAGCCTTCTACATGTACCACCATGAGCAAGAGACAAGGTCCCCACCACCTGGACACAGTTGGAAGGGCAATGACCACTAAGCTGTCACTCTATTTCCTAGATTCTAAAATGTCCTTACATTTCTGAATTCAGTGGGAATTTTACCACAATACTTCCCCCAAAGGTTTATCTGTCAAAGGTGCTAAAGATCAAGGGAATACAGCATACAGATAACAAGACTCAGAACTGAGGTAAACGCTAAGGAGGCTGCAGCTGAACAGGCATGAGGAGAACTGAGCAAAATAAGGCCAGTTTCCTGGCAACCAGTAAGTATCATTTCAGAGAAGGACAGACAGGTCAGCATGTCCGGTACTGCAGAACACAGATTAAAAATCAGGACCAAACCTCTAGGCTTCTGGTAGGTCTGTGGAGACACTACCAAGAGCCAATCTGTGATCCTGGGAGCTGAAAAGGAGGGGAGAACTGAAAACAAAGGGTGGTACAGGATGGGGACACCTGCTACCATGTTAAAAGACCAAGCAGCTGCCATCACCAAAGCACAAAGCAAAGATGATAATGACAACAATGCAGGGAGGCCTAGAAGAGGTGCAGGGGGTGGGGTCAGGGAGCTGTAGAGAAAAAAAGAGTGTTCCTTCTCCCTGGGAGATCAGGAAAGGCTGACCAGCCCCAGGGGGCAGCAGCTCAAGGTTCAGAACTCCACAGCAGGGCAGTCCTGGACAAATTCCTTACTTGCCCCTGTAAGCTTGCTCTCCTCATTCAACAAGTTTGCTGAACGCTTTCTACATGGCCCATATGCCATTCTAGATGCTAAGGACACAAAACAGACAAAATCCCTACCTCACAGAGCTCACTTTTCAGGAGGAGAGATGAAGAAACAACTAAGAATAGCTGAGAAGTATCAAGAAAAAACAAAGCAAGGAGTTGGGGGCGGGGGAACAGCTTCAGAAAGGGCAGACAGCAAAGACTACACAGTCAGAGACCACCTGAAAGCAGAAGAGAGTGAGCTAGGTGGGTAGAGAGGATATTTTCCAGGTGACAGAGGAGGAAAGGCCCTGGGGTAGAAGTGCAGTGCGGCAGGTGAAAGCAACACGCTAAGGGGGACTGCGACCAGGACTGTGGCTCTTAAGAGATAAGCCACTGGACAGGAGGGTCTAAGCACTGAGGTTGCATGATCCAAGGACAGCAGAGGCAACCAACCCTCAGGCAGGCCCTGCTCTAAGAGGTACGTTTTCACTCACCAGTTCTCAGGTACTAAGAGAAAGGTTAAGGACAAAAAGGTTAAGCAACTTGCTCAAAATCACACTGCCAGAAAGCAATGGTGCTGCTTTACCATCAGGCAAACTGGCTCCCCTCCTCATTTCCTTGGTTTTACACTACCTTACAGTTCAAAAGAATCCTTCTGTGTCCAGAAAAACTTATCATGGGTGAGTGGGGGAGAGGGGCAAGGGTGAGAGCAAAGAGAAGAATTAAAAGGCTCACCACGCAGTTCAGAATAGCACGTTAAGGGGCGCCTGGGTGGCTCAGTGGGTTAAAGCCTCTGCCTTCGGCTCAGGTCATGATCCCAGGGTCCTGGGATCGAGCCCCACATCGGGCTCTCTGCTCAGCAGGGAGCCTGCTTCCTCCTCTCTCTCCCTGCCTGCCTCTCTGACTACTTGTAATCTCTATCAAATAAATAAATAAATAAATAATCTTTAAAAAAAAATTTAAAAAATTTAAAAAATTAAAAATTTAAAAAAAAAAAAAAGAATAGCACGTTAAGCTGGAGGTGGTAAGAAATGGTCTTGAGTGTTGTATGGAGGCCTAAGAGAGAAATCCAGGTGACTCTACAGTCATGAATGGGGCTGTCACGCATTGAGGTGGTGAAGGCAGCATGGGAAGTGTTGCGGGGTGGGTGAAAATAAGGATTTAGGTTTGGCCATGGCTACTTGGCATCAAAGTAACATATGGAGATCCTGAAGAGACAGCAGCTCAGAAGGGAGGTCAGGGCTGGAGAAGGCGACGGGAGATGTCAAACAGGACATTAAAGCCGGGAAGCTGGCTAAGACCACAAAAGAGGGAAGGGCAGCTATTTAGAGGGACCAAGACCAGGCAATCCAGTGAGATTCATGTTTTCTACTACCAAGGTCATGGGCAGATTATAAAACAAGCCCCAGGAAGTGCCCTACAGTGCCTGGCCATAAAGGGCTCAAAGAGTGACTCTTCTACCATCAGCCTCACTGCTGCTGCAGCTGATTGAACACATGGATGCAAACCTCGCTTGCCAAGTGGACCATAAGCCAGCAGCAGAGTCGCAGCAGGCTCCCCTGGATCCCTGGCACATGGGGTAAAACCAATAGGCTTGGACAGCGCCCTTCACATAAGTCCACTTGCTGAAGTGGCATTGAGGCGCTGGCTGTCATGTCCAGTGCTGGGGCTAGTGCCTTTCGGTCATGCCTCTCACACTGCAGCCTCCCGCCCAACCCAGCAGCAGTATGACCTCATCCATTCCTTTTGTCATCCTCTAACAGGCCTCACATCCTGTACTCACAGGCGCACTCCAGACTAGCCATTCACTCACTCCCTTTGGTGAGTGATAGCCTGCAGCAGAATTTGAGCCACTGTGCGTGAGGCCTCTGACTGGGAGTCCAGGCTTGGACCAGGAAACAGAGGGTCTCCGCCTGCTAGTTGGCCTCAGTCACCAGCCCTAGCCCGGACTGCGGTGCATCAGGTATCAAGGTACATGCAAGCATGCACAACAGCAAACCAAATTCCTACCGTGAGCAACCCAAGTCCATCGAATGATACTTGACAGGTATCACTATCAACAGGTTGCCACCTTCCATTTATTTCTACCACGACCATTGTTACAACAAAACCACATTCCGCTTATCTATGACACTCAGCCCACGAGCATTTGATGAAGAAAGACTTGGGCGACTTCTCAGATCTCCCAAACTGTTACACCCGGCAGGATCCTGGGCGAGCACTAACCGGGTTCGTACCTTTCCCGCCTGAAAGCGACGCTACGACTTCGGGCCCCCAGGGCGAGGGGCCTCTTTACACTCGGGCTTTGCCAGGGCAGAAAGCGACCCGCGTCAGCGCCACCTGGGCCTGGGGCCCGCCCCCACCCCACCCCGCCACGGCGGGACCCCCGCCCCGCGTCCTCCGAGGCCCGCGGCCATGATGCTTCACAAAGGCCGGGACTCCGCGTGGCTGTCCCGCCACGCGCCCTCCCGCTCCGCCCCACCCCGCCGTTCGGGCCCTCAGCCCTCGGCCCGGGAAGGAGGGAAGGGAAGGGCGCGCCCTCGCGCAGGCCG
Organism: Mellivora capensis; assembly: GCA_004024625.1. Classification (NCBI taxonomy): domain Eukaryota; kingdom Metazoa; phylum Chordata; class Mammalia; order Carnivora; family Mustelidae; genus Mellivora; species Mellivora capensis. The sequence goes on from PISX010000572.1 coordinate 72,476, forward strand.
CAGCGCCCGCCCGCCCGCCCCGCCCGCGGGGCGCCCCTGGCGCCCCGCACCTACCTCCGGCGCCCGCGGCCTGCCCGAGCTGCCCGCAGCTCGACCAAGGGAGGGAGACCCTCACGGCCTGACCGCCACGGCCGCCGCTGCCGCCATCTAGAAAGGCCTCCCAAGCTCTCTCCCGCCCGCGGACCCGCCTGCCGCGCGGGGCGAGCGGAGGGCGGGCCTTGGAGGCTCGTGGCCAATCCCAGCACGCGGGCGCCCCGCATTGGGGGAGCCGCGGAGCGGGCTTCGGAGGCCGCCAATCGGCAGCGCGTGGCGCTCGCGGCCACGGCACGCCGCCCAATAGCGCGGCCGCGTGGGCGGGACCAGGCGCTCGGGCCGCGGCCGCGCTAACGGTTGCCCCCGGGGCGGGGTCCGCCGCGCGGAGGGCGGCGGCCGCGAGGAGCGCCGGGAACGGGGAGCGCAGGGGATGCCGGGAACAGGAGAGCGAAGGAAGCGCAGGGAATGCCGGGGAACGGGGAGCGCAGGGGATGCCGGGAACGGGAAAACGCGGGAAGCGCAGGGAAGCCGGTGGCGCGGGGAATGCCGGGAACTAAGGGCGCCTCCGTGGTCTACGTAGTGCGGGCGGGACCGTATGCACGTAGTCATTACGTTCCCAATTAAAAGCATTAGCAATCAATGGGAAAAAAGGACAAATAACGCTAAACTGTCCGGCATTTTTCCACTTGCTAATGCAATTTCAGTAACCTCAGAAAAGGAAGGGTATGGGTAAACGGAGAAGAGATAGCCCTTCCTTAGCCAGAATTCCAGTGAATAAATGTGGGAGGAATAATGGAAGGAAATCTCCGTTTTGGCAGCCAGTACAAACCTGCTGCAGACAAAAATCACGGATGCTAAAAAATAGCGGGCAGAAGTATGAGAACTGGTGGCGGGTTTTTTTGTTTTACAGAGTTGCAAAGTTTCTCCCCAAGACACTAATGTCAAATCTAAAATAGTAACTGCAGTGGAGAAAAACCTGAGAGACGAGGTAGCCAAGTGATCGAGGTCACCAACAAATGTACACACATCCAAACTTACCAAATTTATACCTTGAAGATGTTCGTTGTAAACTAATGATACCTCAATAAAAATGAAGACAAAAGTCAGCACCAGTAAAGGGACATATTGTGGCCCTCCTGAGAGGGACATGCATCACTTGTTGGTATTTCTACCCAAAAGGCAAAACCTGAAAGAAGATTAGACAAACCCAAATAAGGGGCATTCTAACAAAAAACTGGTAGGTGCTTGTCAAGTGTCAAGATCATTCAAGTCAAAGATACACTAAGGACCTGTCTTCAATTACAGGAAACACAAGTAAGTGTGAGGTGGGATCTGGACCCTGTATTGGAACCTGGCTCAGGAAAGAGAAGTAGGACAACTGGTAAAATTCGAATCAGGTTTGTAAATTAGCTGGTGGTAGTATCAGTGCGAATTTCCTGGTTGTAATCATTTTACTATAGTTAGAGGTAGGGTTTTAACATTTGGGGGAACTGGGTGAAGGACACCCTAATGTTTTGTTCTATTTTTTCAAGTTTTTAGTAAGTTGAAATCATTTCAAAATGAAAATGAAAAGATTGAAAAAGGTGGGGAGAGAGAATGTTGCTGGTTGAGGAAGCTAGAGGCCTATCCAGGCCCTTCCCTCCCTTTCTGCCCCTTTCTGTTCACCCAGTTGCCCCAGTGGTCAGCACCAGGCACTTCACAATAAAAATGTGACCAAGCCCCATGAGGTTCTAGCTCCTGGACTTGGCCAGGGGAGGCCAGTCTCCCCGTGGCTGGGCCAACTGCTTTCCTTGGCCCAGTGGTCAGAGCTCATGGGAACCCTTGGCATGCCACCATCCAGCCTTAGTGAACTCTCCACACTTTGTTGCTTTGGTGAGTTGCCTCAGACTTGAGACCTCACACCAACATAGCCAACTATACCTGGCTTCCCACATGGCCTTCCCACACGAACTCCCTACAGTTCCCATCTGACTCCAGCCTTAGGTGGATGCCTAGAAGCTGGAACTCTAGCCCAAACTGAGGGAAGAAACTTTTCCCTCTGGTTCCTAGTTTTCCACTTGAGCCCAGATCACCCATGTGCCAGGTCTCTGCTAAAGGGCCTGGATGATGCTATCTGCTGGCAGATGAGACCAAAAGATAAAGTGTTGGTGGTGGGGTGGGGAGGGAGGGGTCTCTGCAGGCCAAAGGCAGGGATCTCAGGCCTGCCAAGACAAGTCTCAAGGCCAGGCTGCATTCCTGAGATAGTCTTGTTTTTTTTGTGTGTTTTTTTTAATATATATTTTTTAAGATTTTTATTTATTTATTTGATAGAGATCACAAGTAGGCAGAGAGGCAGGAAGAGAGAGAGGAAGGGAAGCAGGCTCCCTGCTGAGCAGAGGGCCCAATGTGGGGCTTGATCCCAGGACCCTGGGATCATGACCTGAGCCGAAGGCAGAGGCTTTAACCCACTGAGCCACCCAGGTGCCCCATGAGATGGCCTTGTTTACTCAGACTTGGCTTCCATATCAAGTCATCTCCACACCTCTTGCCTCCATGCCAACACGCTTCAACTGGCTGACTTAGAGCCAGAGAGCAGAAGCAGTTCATCTAGGAAGGGGCATCTGAAAAGGAGGTAAATTCCCCCTCCATCTGGGAAAAGAGGACCATGTCGGGGACTCACGGATCCAACACATCTGATGACTAGCTAAGCCATGCCAAGGTCAGGTCCAGCCCTTCCTGTGTGGCATGTCAAAAGCACTTCTAGGGGCGCCTGGGTGGCTCAGTCGTTAAGCGTCTGCCTTCGGCTCAGGTCATGATCCCAGGGTTCTGGGATTGAGCCCTACATCAGGCTCCCTGCTCAGCAGGAAGCCTGCTTCTCCCTCTCCCACTCCTCCTGCTCGTCTTCCTGCTCTCTCTTCTCTCTCTCCCTGTCAAATAAATAAATAAAATCTTAAAAAAAAAAAAAAAGCACTTCTAGAACATGCAGCTTCCCAGGGTCCCTTCTAACCACACAAAGGGCCTAAATAAATAAGGGCCTGGGAAGTGCCAGCAATGTCATTTTTGGTTCAAATGTCTACCTGGCCTGGGTATTAGAATACAGCAATGGACAAGACAGGAGTGGCCTTGCTTTCCTAAAGCTCTTGTTCTGACAGGGAGACACACAAGAAACAATCAAGCAAAACACAAAGCATATCACCACGCTAACTGCTATACAAAATAGAGCAGGGACCAAGGCAGGACTGACTGCAATTTCAGATAGGATGCCTCCCCCAAGACTTTACCAAAGAGCTGCAGGATGTAAGGGAGAGTGTGGTTTTGGTATTTGGGGGAAGGAGTTCTTCAACCAGAAGGGACAGCAAGTGCCAAGGCCTTGGGGCAGAAGCTGTGCAGAAAACACAACCAAGGGCAGTGGCAGAGGCAAGATAAATGACATGATGGGGGGGGGGGTGCAGGGCAGCAAGTGAAACCAACATAGGAGGACCATGAGTCTACAAAGGGAAGAAACCCCAAGACTAGCCTTATCCTCATCCTGCTCCTTCCTGGCCCCATGGCTCTGCCTCCCCATGTCCCCAGGGACTGAGACACTATTATGATAGCTCCTCAAGCCTCAATTTCCTCATCTGTAAAATGAAGGTCACAAATGTATTAGTTTGCTAGAGCTGCCATAACAGAGTACCACAAACGTGTGGCTTGAACCACAGAAATTTATTGTCTTACAGTTCTGGAGGCCAGAAGTTTGAGATCAAAGTGTTGACGGAGCCATGCTCCTTCTAAAGGCACCAGGGAAGGATCTGTTCCCAGTCTCTCTCAGCTTCTGGTAGCTTCTTAGCATGGGAGAGCATAGCTCCAGTCCTTATAGGGCATTCTGCCTGTCTGCGTGTCTGTCCCCATGTCCAAATTTTCCCTTTTTATAAGGATATCAGTCATAGTTGATTAGGGCCCACTCTAATGACTTCATTTTATCTTGATTACTTCTGTAAAGACACTAAGGTCACATTTTGAGATACAGGGGCTAGGGCCAACAGATCTTTTGGGGGGCACACAACTTAATACATAATAGAATTACATCTTGGGCCGCCCCTTCTTCAGGGGGCTCAGGCACTTGGGGAGCCCAGGGTAGTTGAGAGCTGGGGTATCCCTGTACAGGTCCTGTCCCTGGGGTAGAGAAAAACATCAGATGGCTTTGCACCTGCCCAGTGGTGCCCCATGAGGGCAGACAGGCCGGCCAGGGTGGGTGCCGGCATGGAGTACTGAGGCAGACGAAGGGCATCAGCAGTGCCCGGGCTGACAGCTGGGCTTGGTGTGGCTCAGCCAAAAAGTATTTGTCCCTGGGCCTGGGGGTGTGGGCTATGCTGCCACTGAGGGGCCCATTCGAACCTGACCATGCTCAAGCACTTTTCCTCTGAGTTCAAAGTGAGCCAAAGAGGGCATCAGGCCCCTGAGGGGTGCTCAGGGTGAAGAGAGGGAAGGGTTGAAAAGGCAAGTGGGGCCAGGTACAGGTCCACACCCCACCCTAAGCTCTCATTGGCTCTGCGAAGGCCAAGTTGGGGAGCCAGCTACAAAGGCCAATGGAAGCCTGGGTCTCAGCACTGGACACACATGGAACCCCTTGATGCTCAGTCTGGGCTAGGGACAGGAACTCCAGACTGCTTGCTACAAACCAGGGTCTTGGGGTTGAGACAGACTCCACTTGCCCCCTTGCCCCGAAACCCATCCATTCCTACCATCCCCTGGCCTCTAGAGTCTACCCCAAGTGTAGGCCTGACCACAGCACTCCATGGGGTGGTCCCCAAGGGCTCCCCACTATACCCACATGAGTCCCTGGCCCCTCAGCCCAGCTCAGGAGGCCCTGTAACTGGCACCCACCATGTTCCATGCATATAGGCTCTCTCCAACCCCAGCCTCTGCCCAAGGACAGACAGATGGACAGGCCAATGGCCCCTCAGGTTTCCATCATGGTGCTCAGGAACCCATGAGCAAAAGAAGAAAGTGGGAAGAGGCTTGTTCTGGTGAGTGTGCCTTGGGAGCTCCTGTAGACCAGGAGAGCAGCCCTACTGAGCCGTTGCACAGTTGTCCCCCACCACACAAGGACCTGAAATGCACTGACTCACCACAGCCTCAGAATTTTATTATCACGGTCTCACGTTCAAGTACAGATTCCTATGAAGTCTGACTCCCCAAGGAGAAGGGAAACAGCAAGGACTGGCTGTGTCCCCTCGTTGAGAGGGCCTTCCCAAGACCCGTGACCCCCAGTGGGCACGTAGGTGCCTGAGAGCCTACCAAGGTGCCCCAGTATACACAGGACCCCTGGTGCTTCAGGCAGGACCACCCTCCTCCCCTGACAGGACGACCCCATGCACACAGGAGACCACCCCCCCCCCCAGGGCACAAAAGACCACCAACCAGCCTGTTCTTCTGTTATGACAGTGGGTTTTTCTGGGGTTCTTGTCATCCTTCAGCCCCCTCTCCAAGAGCAAGTCTAACTGTCCAGAAGTAGACCACACCCAGGAGAGAGGGAGCCACTTTTAAACCCAAGTCTACACCCTGCTGTTTTGATCAAAGCAAAGACCCACTGGCCAGCAGCACCTGCAGATGTGAGAGGCACATCTCTGTCTGTCTGGCATGCATGTGTGTACGCTAGGATCGGTGTGTACGTTTGAGCATGTGTGTGCCCATCTGTTACCTGTACATGTGTGTACGTGTGCCCATGCACCTGCAGGTGTGCATGGAAGCATGTGCCTTGAGTGTGTGCCTCTGTGCTTGGACAGGGTGCAGGCCCAGGTGCCTTCACACACGCACAGCACACCTGGGCCTGCCCCAAGCCTGGCTGCGGGACTCTTGTCACTCCCACTGGCATAAGGGCAGACCCTGAGCTGGACACGCAGACACGGACAGGTCACAGAAACACCAGAGGGCCCTGGTCCTGCCCAAGTCACAGGCAGTGCATGTGGCTACAGGAGGCTCCTATCCACACTGGTCCTCGAGGCAGGGCCTTCCAGGAGCCCAATGGCCACACCCACAGGGAGGGGTTAGCTCTGCAGCTTGAACTCGTGGGTGCTGGTCTCCCAGCAGGAGGGGTCCTTGTCCAGCATGCTACGCTCTGTGAAGGTCACGTGCCCATCTGCGTCCACAAGGATGATGGTGTTGGTTCTGAAAGAGAGCAGGGGGCCCATGTTCAGCCCTCTGCCTGCCTGGTAGAGCCCCAAATGAGGTCTCTGTCACCAGGAACCCTCTCCTGTCTTCCTCCCCCACTACCCATCCCAAATGTTCAGCACACCTTCTCTCCTCCTGCCAACTGTCCCCAAGGACAGTCCTCACTTTGTTACCACCTGCCTCCCCCTGAGAGAGGGCAGGTACCAGGTCCCCAAGCAGCCCCAGTGCAGGCTGATACCCAGAGTAGGCACAAGCATGCTGAAGACTGGGGGTCCCAGTCAGGACTGGACCCAGCAGCCATACACCTGGCCAGGGAGCAGACCTGGCACTCTGCCTCATGCACGTGGGTACACATGAGCATGTAATTTAGTCGAGAAAACAAGTCTGTGCTGGAGAAGCCTGAGAGAACAGATGCCCTGCCACCTGCCAAGGGAAAAGCCTGAGAATGGAAAGGCCACCATTCAAGCATACAAACCCTTGGGCCCTGGAGCACCAGTGGTAGGCCCTGACACCACCCTGGCCCTGCCTACCATCCCATCCCCCAGCTAGAGGGCTTGAAGCTGTCATCTGCTGGAGGATGGAAGACTCGGGCCAACCTGAACTCGAAAACCAAGCATTATGTGTTGACCTCACCATGTACCCAGATTACATGTGATATCATCGTGGCATCTCTCAGCACTTGTCACCACCCAAGCACCCCATCCCTGAGTCCTTAGTGGCCACAGGCCCCCAAGAACTTGGCCTATCCATCACAGTCCACACTGCCGGTCACCAGGCCGGCACAAGGCTGGTACCCACGGGGCCTGATTCAAGCCGAATCCAGGAAGATGTTGCTTTGCCCACAGGCCACAGTCTGTCTCCAGGCCAGGTGGGCCAGGTGTGCAACAGCACTCCTAGGGTGTCCTGGCTGGTCCAGCAGCCCACCCACCTCCAAGTACAGCAGGTAGGCTGCCCCAGACAGAATCACGGGGATGGGATGGGCCTCCCAGGCACACAAAGCCAATCTTCCTCTGCCCAGGAGGGAGAGAGGCACAGAAGGGACTTACTGGGACAGCAGACACCCATGCCAACAGTTTCTCCTTCCCAGGCATTCCCTCCCCCCTTGTGGCTGAGACCAGAAGTTGCCCCTTTCTTGGGTGATGTCCCCAGGCTGAAATGACCTAATTCTGCCCTGGTCACACACAGAATGTAACAGACCCAAGGACACAGGGCGAGGTGAGGGGAAGAGCCAGGCAGCAAGACCTCTGGCCCCACAGGGATCTGGCAACCTGAGGGCGCCCACAGCCATCCCAGCCCCGTCATGGCTGCATAGGGAGCAGGAAGCAGCCCAGGAACCATTTCTGCAGCGCCCCTGGGGGCCGGTGAGCATTTTACACATAGCCGTCACCTGTGGTATCTGCTGGCCCCATAGCCCCACAAGCTGAAATGGCAGCTGTCTGTAGACAGGGCAGAGGCTCTGGGATCCAGAAAGTTCAGGGAAGGCAGGGCTCCTCATGTGACAGGACTGAACGCATCCAGCAGCCCCTCATACCTGGTGCCATAGCCCGGGCAGCGCACACACACAGCCGCGTACTTGCTCAGAAAGGGCTGCACATACTCCCCGCCCTGGTCCTCAATGGCCGGGTCTGGCAGCTGCCTGGAAGGACAGAGGAGGGGTCACCGCCACCCCCTCCCACCCACCCACAGCCCCACCTGCCATCCTCAAGGCCTGTAGTGCCCAAGGAGCCTACCAGCCTCACAATGTGGTTTGGGAGCCACAAGGGTTTTCTAGGCACTTTTCTGCCTAAGGCCTCAAATCTTGGTCCAGTCTTTTATTTAGAGCTCCGTCACTGGGCCCAGGCTGCCAGACAGGGACTGCCAGGCCAGCTCCCCCTACCGGGGCCCCCAGGAGCTCTCCTAGGACCCAGGGACAGGAGAACCTATGAGCTCAGCACTGGGGAAGGCTCTGCTGAATCAGCAAATGCTGTGGGGGGAGATGGTCCATCTGGTCAGAACTGTGCAGGCAACACCCCCACCCCCGGACCCCCTGCCCCCGGGAAGGACAGAAGTCATCTCTCAGAGCAAACTCACCTACCTGTCTTGGTGAGGTCTGAGCGGTTGGGACGCTGTGGGGCAGGGGCCTGGCTGAGAGGTGCCCAGCCACACACACTCCCTGCCTGCCCCAAGAGGTACCCTATGGGCACCTCTCCACATGACAGGAGCCCACTTGAGCCCTGCAGCTTGCCAGTCACTGAAGCTGGCACTGGGACCACAGCTGTCAAAGTGGCCAGGACCCCATTTCAGGCCAGCAGGAGTGACAGAAAGAGACTGAGGGCCACGTGACTTACATACAGTTGAGCATGGGATGCTGGACCAGCCCAATTAGGGCTTCCCTGAGGGGTGGCTATGCTGAGGCTGAAGGTCCCGTGGTTCGTGGTTCCAAAAGGATCATGGTTCCAAAAGGAGATGGAGAGTAAGCAAGGGGCAGGGAAGGGTTCCAGTAGAGAGAAGCAAGAGGCAGCCCGTTGGGGCTCTCTGAGGGGCTATTGGGTCATCTAGGCAGGATAGAGGCCTGGCTTGAGTATGGGCAACACTGCAGCATGGGAGGAAGGTAGCACGGCGAGCACCTCTGACTCCCAGGTGGGATGGCCATGACATGTGGAGGGGGGCGGGGGGTGGGGGGCGGGTGTTCCTGAGCCAGGTACTGTGTGCAGAGGCCATGGAGGTGCCTTAGGGAAGTTGGGTCAGGAGCTCCTTTCCCCCAGGCGATTCCTGGGACAGGTGTGTCTGTGCCACAGCACTGGTAGGACAGCAGGTGGGAAAGACAGTTAACCCCCAGACATACTCCCAGGCTGGCTGCTTGCTTCTGTGGTTTGCTGAGCATCTGGAGCTTTCTAGAATCTCCCACCAGTTGTGTGCAAATGTGGGGAACTTCCAGCTACTCTCTGCCCCATAAAGGCCCACACCAAGCCTCTGAAAGCATTGAGCTTCCAAGTATACTGACCCAGGAGGGGAGCAGTTAGGAGAGAAGCAAAGAACAGTATGTCTATCAGGCACCCCCGGGCTGAGGAGCTGTTCTCAGTCACCTCCACATGCCTCCCAGGGCAGCACAGCCTGCCTGCCTCTATGTCCCAGGACTAGAGAAGAAGTAGGACCCTCTGCTCGTCCCAGCAGGCTCCGCCCACTCACGCCTCATCATTGTTGAGCACATGCAGGAGCTGGGCAATGAGGACATCCTTGGGGAGTGCCTGGCTCCGCTCCACGGCCTCCAGGAAGAGCTGCTTCCCAAAGCACAGCTTCCTCCAGGGCGTCTCCAGCAGCGCATTGCTTAGTCCATACGTTCCTGCAGGGAAGGGGACAGCCCAGCCAGGGCAGAGGCCCCATTGTGGGAATTCAGGGTAAATGTCAGTAATTCAGAGATTACCCACCCACCCAGCACTGGGCAAGGGACTAGGCGTATGGGCAGGGACACGGAACCCAGACCACCCCACACTTCAGCATCTTCTCCATGCACATTCTTAACCCATCTGTGTGGCGAGGGGTGGAGAACTCAACATAGCAGGGCACTCACAGGAGACCTGAGGCACAAGCTCCAAGCAGGCTTGATGGACAGAATGATAGGAAATTGGCGACCTGAATTCCAATGAGGCAAAAGAAAGGGGAACCTCTCAAGAAGGAACCACCTCCCCATCTCACTCCCATCTCTAAGCTAGGAAAAAGCTGCAAGGTGTCAATCTCCCTGAGAAGGTCAAGGGTGGGAGAATAGCAACCTGAGGCCAGAGAGGTACCTGATGGATATCAGTCAGTGGCTAGGGAGTCTGCCAACATCAGAATGGCCTCAACTCAGTGGGAGGAGGCAGGGCCCACCTCTACTCTATTCTGGCCAGGACCCTGACCTGGGGAACCACAAGGTCTCAGCACACTTTTCTCAGAACATGTTCTCAGGGAGTTAAAAGAATGTGTGATAAAAAAGAGAAGGGTTTCTCACATCAAAAAAAGGAGAGGCATGGCCTTGAAGTGGAGAGGCCCCTGGAGCCTCAGGCAGCAGTAGCAGGTGAACTTGGAGTCATGCGCCTTGAAGGATGCACTGGACAGGAAGCCACCACCCTCTGCTGCTGCTACTCACAGGGTGAGGATCTTGACTGAGTCTGAGGTGACTGCAGCCACTTCCAAGGAAGATAGCCTTGGCTCTGCTGGGCCATCAGGCTGGGGTATCATTGTGCTTTATCCATCAAGAGAAACAGGGAAGACTACTCAATAGTGGTGCTGGGCACTGGGGTAGCCACATAACGATAATGTAGTGGAATCCCTACCTTATACCATACATAAAATCAATTCAAAATGTCCTATAGGTTTAAACATAAAGGCTAAAGCTACAAACTTTTATAAGAACACTAAGGAGAAAAGCTACCAACCTTAGATTAGGCAATGATTTCTTAAACATGACACCAAAAGCGCAAGCAACAGAAGAAAAGAAAGTGGACTTCACCAAAATTTTAAGACTTTTTTTTTTTTGACAGAGATCACAAGTAGGCAGAGAGGCAGGCAGAGAGAGAGGGAGGAAGCAGGCTCCCTGCTGAGCAGAGAGCTGGACGCGGGTCTCGATCCCAGGACCTTGAGATCATGACCTGAGCCAAAGGCAGAGGCTTTAACCCACTGAGCCACCTAGATGCCCCTTCACCAAAATTTTAAATGATGTGCCTCAAAAGACATCAACAAGGAAGTGAAAAGAAAACCCACAGAAGGGGAGACAATTTTTGCAAATCATACATCTGATACAAGACTGGTAGCTAGAATATATAAAGAACTACAACTTGGGGCACCTAGCTGACTCAGTTGGAAGAGCATGTGACTCTTGATCTTAGGGTTACTAACTTCCAACCCCAAGTTGGGCACAGAGATTATTTAAAAATAAAATTTTAGGGACGCCTGGGTGGCTCAGCTGGTTAAGCGGCTGCCTTCGGCTCAGGTCATGATCCCAGCGTCCTGGGATCGAGCCCCACATAGGGCTCTTTGCTCGGTGGGGAGCCTGCTTCTCCCTCTGCCTCTGCTGCCACTCTGCCTGCCTGTGCTCCCTCTCTCTCTCTCTCTCTGACAAATAAATAAGATCTTAAAAAAATATATTAAACAAATAAAATTTTAGGGGCACCTGGGTATCTGCCCTTGGCTCAAATCATGATCCCAGTGTCCTGGGATCAAGTCTTGCATCAGGCTCCCTGCTCAGCAGGAAGTCTGCTTCTCCCTCTGCCCCTTTCCCCCACTCATGCTCTCTCTCAAATTAATAAATAAAATCTTTTTCTTTTTGAGATGTTATTGATTTGACAGAGCAAGAGAGAGAGAGTATGAACAGGGGAGCAGCAGAGGGAGAGGGAGAAGCAGTCCCCCCTCTCCTGCTGAGCAAGGAGCCCAATGCAGAACTTGATCCCAGAACTCTGGGATCAATGACCTGAGCTGAAGGCAGACGCTTAACTGACTGAGCCACCCGGGCATCCCTAAGTAAATAAAATCTTTAAAAAATTAAAAAATAAAACCTCAAAAAAGAGAAAAAGAACTACAACTCAAAAATAAAAACACAAGCAACCCAATTTAAAAATGGTCAAAGGGTCAAGGGGCGCCTGGGTGGCTCAGTGGGTTAAGCCTCTGCCTTCGGCTCAGGTCATGATCTCAGGGTCCTGGGATCGAGCCCCGCCATCGGGCTCTCTGCTCAGCAGGGAGCCTGCTTCCCCCTCTCTCTCTGCCTGCCTTTCTGCTTACTTGTGATCTCTCTCTCTCTCTCTCTGTCAAATAAATAAATAAAATATTTTTTAAAAATGGTCAAAGGGTCTGAACAGGCATTTCTTCAAAGAAGACATACAAATGACCCATAAACACATGAAAAGATGCTCAACATCATTTGCCATCAGAGAAAGGCAAATCAAAATCACCAGGAGACACTACTTTACACTCACTAGAATGGCTGTTATCAAAAGGACAGACAGGGGAGCCTGGCTGTCTCTGTCAGGGGAGCATGAGACCCTTGATCTCGGGGTCTTGAGTTTGAGGCCCACACTGGGTATAGAGATAATTATTTTTTTAATTTTAACAATCTTTAAAAAAAACAATAATAACTTCTGGTGAGGATGTGGAAAATTGGAACCTCACATACTGCTGGTGGGAATGAAAATGGTACAGCTGCTTTGGAAAACAGTTTGGCAGTTCCCCAAAGGGGTTAAACAGTCACCTTACCATCCAGCACCGCCACTCCTAAGTATATGCATAAAAAAGAGGAAAACACAGGTCTCTGCAAAAACTTAGAACAAATGTTTACAGCAGCATGATCCACGATGGCCAAAAGCTGAAAACAACCCAAGGGTCCATCAGCCAGATGAACGGGAAAATGAAATGTAGACTATCTAGACAATGGAGTATTATTCAGCTGTAAAAAAGAAATGAAACCCTAATTTGTGCTACAACACAGAGAGACCTTGAAAACATGATGTTAAGAAAGAAGTCAGTCAAATACAAATCAAAGCCACAGTGAGATACCACCTCACACCAGTCAGAATGGCTAAAATTAATCAGTCAGGAAATGACAGGTGTGGGCAAGGGTGCGGAGAAAGGGGAACCCTCCTACACTGTTGATGGGAATGCAAGCTGGTGCAGCCACTCTGGAAAACAGTATAGAGGTTCCTCAAAAAGTTGAAAACAGAGCTACCCTACGACCCAGCAATTGCATTACTGGGTATTTACCCCAAAGATACACATGTAGTGGTCCAAAGGGGTACCTGCACTGTAATGTTTATAGCAGCAATGTCCACAATAGCCAAACTATGGAAAGAGCCTAGATGTCCAACAACAGGTGGATGGATAAAGAAAATGTGGTATATATACACAATGGAATACTATGCAGCCATCAAAAGAAACAAAATCTTGCTATTTGCAATGACATGGATGGAACTAGAGGGTATTATGCTGAGCAAAATAAGTCAATCAGAGAAAGACGATTATCATACGATCTCACTGATTATCAGGAATTTGAGAAACAAGACAGAGAATCATAGGGGAAGGGAGGGAAAAATGAAACAAGATGAAACCAGAGAGGGAGAGAAACCATAAGAGACTCTTAATCTCAGGAAACAAACTGAGGGTTGCTGGAGGGGAGGGAGGTGGGAGGGATGGGATAGCTGGGTGATGGACATTGGGGAGGGTATGTGCTATGGTGAGTGCTGTGAATTCTGTAAGACTGATGAATCACAGATCTGTATCCCTGAAACAAATAATACATTATATGTTAATTAAAAAGAAGAAAGGAAGGAAGGAAGGAAGGAAGGAAAAAGAAATCACAAAAGGCCACATATTGGCTGATTACACTTGTATGAAATGTTCAGAATAAGCAAATGCACAGAGACAGAAAGTAGGTGAGTGGCTGTCTGGGACTGAGGGGTGGAGGGGAGTTGGGGGGGTGACTGCTAATGGGGACAGGGGTTTCTTTTTGGGGTGATGAAAATGTCACGGGGTTCCATATCAGTGATAGTTGCACACCTTTGCAGATAGACTAAAACCTACCGAATGATACAGTGTATGTGAGTACATTGTATCAATAAAGCTGTTAATTTTAAAAAGTGACATGATCAGGCAGGGTCAAGCTCAGGAAAACAACCTGACATACTTGAAACAACCTCACTCCCTCTGTGTTCCTTCCTTCCTCCCTTTAGCAGGAAACAAGCATCTCCAGTCACAGGATGTCAAATACTGAGAACTGCAAGAGGACATCACAGAGGTGGTTTCCAGATACTTCCACAAAGGCCTCTGGGCCAACACACAGAACTGGGGGTAGAAGGGACCTCTGTGTCCTTTTGTAAACACAGTGTCAGTTTTCAGTTCTCTCTGGGCAATCACCGGCTCTGGGCTGGGGAAGGTAGCCCTGCTGTGGGTGCCCTAACATGTGGACCAAGTGTAGGCCATGGGCCACTATGGGGGCATAAGGCATACCAAAGGCCAAGGAGCATAATCCCTGGAGAGAAATGTGACCAGGGCCCCGGGCTCTGAAAAGTACAGAAGTGTCCCCACAGAAGCAGCCCCCACCTTGTCATCGCCCGCCAGAGTAGACTTACCTGGTGCCAGGACGACTGGCTCAGGCTCCCCCCGGTTTCCGTAGTAGCAAATGACATCTCCCTTCTCTGTGCTGTGGACAGGACGGAGAAGGTCAGATGGGAGCCACAGGTGCCAAATATCTCACTGCCTGGTGATCTCCATGGTCCCATTGATGAGGGAACAGAAGGCTGGCTAAGGATAAAGCAAAAGCTGACACCCTCCAACCTTCCCCCACCCCCACTCCTGGGTGGGACAAATGTGACATTCTTTAGGAATCTCCCACCTATCTTAATGTTAATACCTTGCCAGAGGGAAAAATGACCTTGACAATGGCAAGGCCACAAGGTCTCTGGTATCTTGTAGGTCCTCTTTAGCACACGGAAAGTTCTATTGAAACCTTCCTTTTCCTTCCCCAACCCCCATAGTACATAACCTGCCACCCCTCACAACCCCAGGGCAGCAGCTCTTCCTACCCACGGGTCCTGTCCCCTGCTTTAATAAACCACCATTTTGCAACCAAAGATGTCTCAAGAACTCTTTCTTGGTCATCGGCTCCGGACGGCACCCCACCGAACCTCACTTATATTCTAAGACTTCATCACCATCCCCAGCCAGGACAGGACTTAGTCAGGGCTCCAGCCTCCCAGGGGCCTCACAGCTAGGATCTGAGACCCCTGGCAATGACCTCACTGCGCCTGCAGACACCATCTCCCACAGCCCAACTCCATACACCTCTAGACACAGTGGGATGCCACAGGGCAACAGGCTTCTGAACAAAGCACCAAAGATCCCATCTGCCTACTTTTATGTGCTGAGTATGCATTTAAAAATAGTTCAAATGGCTGGGAGCTGAAAATGTTCCCACTATACCATAGTAAATCTTCCTTGAAACTGCCTTCTTTGCAAACTAGAGAAGGACTCTTCCTGGACTGTGAGCCAACGCTACATTGGGGGCTAAGCCTCCAGGTTGAACGGTTGAAAAGAAAGGGCTGGGAGGGGCGGCCAGGGAGTCCCTCCCGTTGCACTCAACCTGGCCCCAGGTGGCTTCACATTCTGCTCCTGTTCTTCCTTCCCACAGCCCCTGGCTCATTTCTTAAGCTATCTAGCTAAGACTTCAGAAATTTTTATAGGCAAAAAGCTAGAAAGCATGAAGACCCATGGATTAGACACCAACTCCTGTTGTGCTTGGTCAGGGACTGGCCATGACTGCGATGAGGAGCTCTTCTCCTTGACCCTAACTTCTTTCTGGCACCTACCACTGGAGTTGCTTGTTGATAGCCAACTCCCTCAGTTGCCCTGGCCAACACCTGTCCTTGAGGGCTGTGTCTAGGGAGGCAGGCTCTGACCCTGTGGCCCCAGGAGGGAGGAGAGCTGTTCAGGCACCAAGGGGCCCAAGCCCACCTGCAGGAGCCGCCTACCCATGCAGGTGTCCACTCAGAGCACAGGGCCCTCATCACCCAGCCACTTGACATGGTTGCTGAGCACTGAGTCCTGCTGGGCTAACTGGTCTCCCAGACCAGGTCAGATGCACAGAGAATGACAAGTAAGGTGGTCCCAGCACAGGGGGGGCAAGAAAGGCATGGAAGTTCCCCTCTGGGAGCTGTCCATGGTGAGAATGAGAGGGCCGGGGGCAGCAAGTGCCCATGCCAGCACCCACCTCCTCCCATGGCCATTTGTGGCCTCCGCATCAGTGTGTCAATCTGTGCAGCAGGAGTGGGGCTGAACGGGTCACATGCAATGGACACTCTAGGCACAGTTGGCCTGGGGCTCTTGAGGAAGGAGGTGGGCTCAGGCCACATGTCTGGTCATGGGCCCTCCGCGGTGTACTGACCACCTTCACTGACCTCTGGGGCATCGGCAGTGGGGGTGCACAAGGGGAGGGCAGGACGATGGATGCTCACTTCACTGAAGGACAAAGTCACAAAACCCCTGCATTTCCAAAGCCACATTTGTCAAGTGTGGGATGGAGCACAGACCACCCTGGCTGCCCTCCCCTGTTCCCACCCAATGCCTGAATCCACCAGCCACTCTGTACACCCTGCTCTGGGAAATGCACATGGGCCCTGGGGCATCCAAGGTGAGGACATCCCGCCAGGGCCTCTCCACCCTGGCCACCCTTTGCAGCTATGGCATCGCCACTCTCCCACCTGCCATGATCTGCCTTATGCATCAAGACTGTCAACCGTGTCCCCAACCCAGTCCCCACTTGGTAGCGATGAGGGAACAGAAGGCTGGCTGAGGACAAAGCAAAAGCTGACACCCTCCAACTTTCCCCCACCCCTACTCCTGGGTGGGACATATGTGACATTCTTTGGGAATCTCCCACCCATCTTAATTGTTAATACCTTGCTAGAGGACAAAACGACCTTGGCAATGGCAAGGCCTCTGGTATCCAGTATCTTGTAGGTCCTCTTTACCATATGAAAGTTCTACTGAAACCTTCCTTTTCCTTACCTGCCCCCAACTCCATGGTACACAACCTGCCACCCCTCACAACCCCGGGGTAGCAGCTCTTCCTGCCCACGGGTCCTGTCCCTGTGTTTTAATAAACCACCATTCTGTACCAAAGATGCCTCAAGAATTCTTTCTTGGTCATTGGCTCCGGACCTCACCCCACAGAACCTTACATATGTTCTAGAACTTCATCAGTAGGATGGAGCTACTGTCTCCAGGGGCTGCTGGACCCCAGCCCCATCGCATACCAGCAGGGTCTTAGCCACGTCAGCAGCCCGTCGGGAGCTTGGCTGCAGCAGTTGCACATGGGGCGGCAGTGACCACGTGCTAGGTGCTGCACAGGAAGGGCCCAGCATCCACCCCCACATGGCCATGCAGCTAACTGCTGGCTACTACTGTACCCCTGTATGCCTCACAGGGCCTGGCAACACCCCACTGGCCACAGGTCCCTACCCAGCCACCCTGCTCCTGACTCTCAGCCAATACCAGCAACCCTGAGGCTCCAGGCGTCTTGGGGCCCCTTCCTCCTGCCTCTGCTCCTTGCCTATCCTCCCAACTCCAGGGAGAGGAAAACTTTCCCCAAATGACTGTACAGCACAGCTTCTGTGTCCTCTGGCGACGGGGCCCATGGGCAGCTGGGACAGCTCTGTCGCCCCTTTTGACAACTCCAGGGAGGCCCTGGGGCTGCCCACTGAGCCCCTTGCAGAACATGAGATGAGCCATGCCACGTGCTCAGACACACTGCCCTGAAGTAGCCACCAGGAGGCCCCAGAGCTCAGCAGCACCTGACTGCCAGCACTGCCGGGAAACCAGGCGGCTAGGGACCTTCCTTCTCCAGCCTGGGGCTCCTCTGCGCACCAGAGAACAGGGCAAGTGAGGGGCAGCTCCAGAACAGGGCACTCCTGAGCCAAAGGCCTGGGGAGGAAAGCTTAGGGGCAAGGGGCCGGTGTGGGCCAGGGGTGCCCCCGGGACCAGAGATGCCTGCTGCAGTCACGCCACAGCTCACGTGCAGGAGCTGGTGACCATCTCGCTGCCACCAGAAGCCCGGGTTCCGCTCCCTGCATCCCCACAGCAGTCAGTCAGCCCTGGGAAGCTTCACCATGCCCACCAGGTGCAATGTCCCTAGAGAGGCTGCCACAGCACCCCAACTTGGGTGGCAGGGTGGGAACCCCACTTCCTGCCAAGCCCACAGCTCTGCTCTGTGGCAGTGGCTGGTGGGCTGCCATCTCCCTCCTAGCAGACCCACCTCAGGTCAGCGGCTATGAGATTAAAGCCGTTGTACAGATGGCCCTCCGCAGAGACCTTCTTCAAGTAGGACAAGCTGTCCATGTCTGTAGTCAGAAAGTGGGTCACAAGTTCACCTGTGGATAGGGGACAGATACACATGGCCGAGGTGGCAGGGCAGAGTCTCTCATCCTGGGGAGACTGATGTGGGGTCAGTGCAGGCTAAACTTAACCCCCCACACCAGTCATACCTCATTGACCTGGCAACTAAGGAGGTCTGCATCCAGAACTTGGTTTTTGTGGGGGGTTATTTATTTATTCATTTTTCTGCCTTTATGCCCAAAATGGAAGTACAGCATGAGAGGAAAAAATCTTCACTGGGGACAACGTGTGTCCGCAGAGCTGTCTTCCTAGGGGTATTGCTCTGCAAACATCTGACAGGTAGGGAGGACAATGTACCAGCAGGGGCTGTGTGGGCCAGGCAGAGCGGGGATTCCCACAGTAATGCCAGCCAGTGGGACCCAGAGCCAGAAACACCCTGCTTCCCCTTCCTCCTCCTCCTGGACCACATGTGCCTGAGGAAAGCCCGCCCTCCCCCCCCACCCCACACCAGGGTCCCATGGTACCTCGGCCCCGGGCATCCCGGTCCTGCCGTGGCTGTAGGTAGTTGGTGAGTGCAGCCAGCTTCCCCCGTGTGCTGATGCCCAGCCATGTGCCTCCTTCCTTGCCTTCTTCCATGTCAAGCCCTGCGACAGATGGTAGTGTCACCACCAGTAACACCTACTGCCCCGTCCCTGTGTCCTGGGGAGACAGATGCTCAGCCCAGCAGCCCGGGCTAAGGAACAGGGCCTTGAACTACTCAGGGCAAGGCAGTCCCAAAGCCCACAGGGCATGTGAGAGAGACCCTGCCCCCAAGATGACATCTGATGCCCATGGGAGTCCCTGAAAGCTTGCAGTGGAGCCTGGCATGTGTGGAATGCATCCTGATGCTTGGATCAACATTGGATCAACACTGTGCTGGGAGCACAGTGGCAACCATATCCTAGCAAAGGCACCCGGCCCAAGCCCACATCCTGGATCAGGTGCGGGGCCCGCTGGCTGTCCTCCCCCAGCAGGACACAGCAGAACACATAGGCCCTAAGGTAGGTGCTTCGGTAGGAGCCCAGAGCACATCTAGGCCCACCTATTTGTCTCATTTCCACCCCATAGGCCTGGGCCATGGTTAGTCCTCCATGGGGCCTCACCACTGGGTCGGTGAGGCCCTTAAAGCCACAGGAGTGTCTTCCTAGATTAGAGGATCATTTCAGTTGAAGACTGGGGCAAAAGCAGCAAAATCATTTTTATAATAATAATAAAAAATTGTAACTATAAAAGAAACAAAAGATGGAAAGATCAGGAAGGAAGAAGTTAACTGTCTTTATTTGTAGACAGGATTACAGGTGAAGAAAATCCAAAAAGAATCTACCCCTCCAAAAAAAATCTCGTGGGGGGCCCGGACTGGCTCAGTCAGAAGAGCAAGGGACTTCTGATCTCAAGGTCCTAAGTTTGAGCCCATGTTGGATATAGAAATTACTTTAAAAATTTGATTTTATTTTTTTTTAAGATTTTATTTATTTGACAGAGAGCACAAGTAGGCAGAGTAGTAGGCAGAGGGAGAAGGAGAAGCAGACTCCCTGCTGAGCAGGGAGCCCAATGTGGGGCTCGATCCCAGGACCCTAGGATCATGACCTGAGCCAAAGGCAGCCGCTTAACTGACTATCCACCCAGACACCCCAAAAATTAATTTTTTAAAAATCTCCTAGAATTGGTTAAGTAAATATAGGCAAGAATCAGAAAATGAAAATTTAAAAATACCATTTACAATAGCATTAAACAAAACAAAACGTAAGAAAACATTTAAGGAAAAATGTATAATGCCTGAAGACTGAAAACCACAGAGTAACACTGAGAGAAGTCAAGAAGCTATCATTAAAAGAGAGATAGATGGGCCCTGTTCCTTAACCGAAGAGGCAATATTGTTAAGATGACAGTCCTCCCCAAATGGCCAGAAGAGTCAACACAATCCAAATCCAAATCCCAGGAAGCTTTCTGTTTTACAGAAATTCACAAGATGACTCTAAAATCTCTATGCACACACAAAAGACCCAGGAGCCAAAGGAGTCCTGAAATAGAACAAAGCTGGAGGACTTAACACCACCTGATTTCAAAACTTGCTGAAAAAAGCTGCAGTAATCCAGACAGTGTGATGTTGGTATCAGGATTGATGAACAGATCGATGGGATACAAAGAAGTCCAAAATAGATCCACATACGTGGGTTCAACTGATTTTCAACCAAGTTGCCATAGCAATGCAATAGGCAAAAGAGTATCCATTCAATAAATAAGGCCAGAAGAACTGGAGAGATGTGGGGGGTGAGATATAAGCCTCAACCCCTACCTCACACCAAGTACAAAAACATAAGATAAATCAGACCTAAACACAAAACCCCAAATCAAAAGGCTTCTAGAAGCAAAAAGAGGCCTTAGGGTAGGCAAAGACACAAACAGAATAAACCATAAAAGAGTAAACCACACTTCACTAAAAGAAAATATTCTGCTTACCAGAAGATGTCATAAAGAAAATGAGTAGGCAATACATTTATCCAACATACCAATCCAGAATGCATAAAAAACTCCTATAAATCAAATGCTGAAAAGTAAACAAGAATTCCATATCCAGCCAATCAACAGGGACCAGATTTACTCTCCTACCTAAAACCACCAAAAAATAAAATACATGAAACAGTGGGTTTCAAGACACCAGACATCAAAAAACAAAGGACAGAGATCTCTGAGACAAGAAACAAACTGGGTGAACCCCAAGACTGGAGAGGGTCTCCAAGACACTGTACGGGGAGGAGGCCCAGGCAGAGTCCACTGGACTCCCTGGCAGGGGAGAAGGGCTGGGAGCCTGGGGAGACTGAGGCAGCCAGAACTCCTGGGACAGAGGACCAGAGAGGAGAGAGCTGCACAGAACCAGACAGCTGATCGGTACATGTGCGTGAGGAAACTACTGTGGCCAGGAAAGAACCATCCAGAAAGATTAGAGGAGACAGTGCTCACACAGGGCTGGGAAGAGTGCCTGTTCCCAGAAGTCAGCCTAGAAAACCTGAAGATCCAGGGAGCACAGACAGGGAAGATAGAAGGATCTTGCCTGAGGAGTAGGGAATCATTGGCCTTAGACTGGGCATAGCTTCAGAGCCACTTAACCAATCCTAAAAGCAAGACCTGAAAGGATCAAACTGTTTCTGAGCATCTCAGCTGTGTCCCAAAACAAAGCTCAGGAATATTTATAGATACACAAAAATATTCAGTCCGCAACAAGATAAAATCCATAAACATTTGGCATCCAACCAAAAATTACCAAGCATGCAAAGAAGCAGAAAACCACAGCTCAGCTTACTAAAAGTTCAATCAATCTATTAAAACTGAACTAGAGGGACGCCTGGGTGGCTCAGTTGGTTAAGCAGCTGCCTTCGGCTCAGGTCATGATCCCAGCGTCCTGGGATCGAGTCCTGCATCGGGCTCCTTGCTCCGCAGGGAGCCTGCTTCTCCCTCTCCCTCTGCCTCTGCCTGCCACTCTGTCTGCCTGTGCTCGTGCTCGCTTTCTCTCTCTCACAAATAAATAAATAAAATCTTAAAAAAAAAAAACCAAAAAACCTGAACTAGAACTGAAACAGACGTCAGATTTTGCAGGCACGGATATTCAGTTAATAAAACTATACTCTGCATGCTAAAATAGTTAAGAACTTAAATGTAAGAGAGAAAAATTGAATTTCTAGAGATAAAAACTACATTGTGTGAGATTAAAAAAAAATACATGGTGGGCTTAAAAGCAGATTAGACACTGCAGAAAAAAAGATTAGTGAATGTGAAGATATGGCAATAAAAATGACCTAAAATGAAACAGAGAGAAAAGAAGGTTTTTAAAATGAATCGAACATCATCAGGGGTGCCTGGGTGGCTCAGTCAGTTAAGTGTCTGACTCTTGATTTTGGCTCACGTCATGAACTCAGGGTCGTGAGATTGAGCCCTGCATCGGGCTCTGCGCTCATTGGTGTTATCTGTTTGAGATTCTCTCTTCCTCTGCCCCTCCCCCCATTCACGCACACGCATGTGCACGCTCTCTAAAAAATTGATAAATCGGAATGAATCTAGGAACACTGAAAAAAATAAAATTAAATTAAGTTAAAAAAATTGACAAATCGGGGCGCCTGGGTGGCTCAGTGGGTTAAAGCCTCTGCCTTTGGCTCAGGTCATGATCTCGGGGTCCTGGGATCAAGCCCCACATCAGATACTCTGCTCAGTGGGGAGCCTGCTTCCCCCTCTCTCTGCCTGCCTCTCCACCGACTTGTAATCTCTCTCTCTGTCAAATAAATAAATAAAATCTTTAAAAAATTTGACAAATCAAATCTTTTAAAAAAATGAATTGAGCATCATCAAAGTGTAGGACAACCTCAAGAAAACTAATACATGTGTGAAGAGGCAGACAGAGAGAAAGAGATTGAGAAGAGAGAGCAGGACACAGAGAAAATATTTTTAAAAAATAACACCCCGATTTTAGCTTTTAACAAGTTCCTAAGGAAATGCTGATGCTAGTAGCTCAGAGATCACATCTGGAGAACCACTGGCCTACAATTTTGCACATAATTTGGTGATACTGGATAGTGGGATGATGTGGATCTTAGTGTCTTCCAGCCCCAACTGGTGCAGTGCCATTGGGCCCAGCCAGCACTGTCATGAAGCCGGGCCACCCTCCCACCGGGCAGGAGCCCCATAGCAGCATGCCAGAGACCAACTCCAAATCACTACAAATTGGCCCTGATTTAGGGGTAGGGTGCAGGCCTAAGCAGGTGGCCAGGATGGCCAAAGGAGCCCAACAGGCTAACCCTTCATCTGTGTCCTCATCCACAAAAATACTCAAGAAGTGCCATCAGGCCCTCACCCCACCCACCCTGACCGGTTCCCCCACCCCCAACGCCATTTCAGTCTCCCATTCATGCCCTGCAGCAGTGACACACACAGCCTGCCCCATGCCCATGACCCCCTTCCATTCCACTCTAGCTCAGGATGGTTGGCATGGTACTGGCCAGGCCCACAGGCTCCCTTCAGCCCTCATGTAGCCCTACAGGCCTGACCCTCAACCTCTGGGAGAGCCATGGCTGGCCCAGCCAGGGACCCCACATACACAGCCCCTCTGGGGTTACCATACTGAGGTACTTGAAGCTTACACAACAGGGGTCTCCTGCCCCCCATTTCTAGCCTCATGTCTAGACATTTCCACGGTCTCCTGTGCAGCTTCTGAGGAGGCCAAGATATAACCGAGAGACCTAGCCTCTTCTCCCTCTTGCACTCAGCAAGAGGGGTCTCACCTCACAGCAGCTTTCCCCACTACCTGCCAGAACTCCCGTCCATGACACTGCCTTGCCTCAGTGTCCCCACTCCTGTCCTCTTCCCACACAGCACCAGGATGATCCAGCCTGGGCAGTGTTTCCCTCACACCACCACCCAACCAGTCTATACAGGCCTTCTGTGGGAAGTTCCACAGTCCAGCTTTTAGATATTGCAGGCAAAGCTGGGCACACCTGATGTCCCCAGGCCCCTGAGGCTACCCACTCAGCCCAATGGGCCCCTGAGCACCCCTGTCAGCTCTGCCAGGCTCCCACGTGCTTCCCTGATGCCCAGCTCACAGGCAAAGGGACCCTGGCCTGGCCAGCACCTGTCCACATGCCTCCAAGTAGACACCCATGGGCAGACTGCTCTCTGTCCATGGGGCTAAGCTGGCAGGGGACACAGCTGTCACCTCCACTTCCGCCTCTCTCTGTGGGAACTCCTCACGCAGCTCCAACCAAGCCTCTGTTCCCCAAATTCAGACCAGCTCTGGAGCGAGGTGCGCCGGCACGTAAACAGAAACATGTGCAGGTGTACGCGCACACACGCGCATACACACACACCACACAACGACACTTCACGGGGTGACCGAATGTGAACCTGCACCTCCTATGAACCCAACCACACCCCCACTGCGAAGAGGTGGAGCAAAATAAACCAACCGATTCTTCCAGCTACTTCTCTGGGAGTCTACAACACATGAAAACAGGTGGCCGGTGCTAGGTAGACACTTCGGGGCTGGTCACCTCAATTCTGGCCCCAGACCCCAACCTGGGAGCCTCCCCCATGAGACCAGTCAGCATCCACTCATTTGTTCTGCACGTACAGTACCAGTTAAAGGCACTTGGGGCCTCCTACTTCCCGCCATGCTGTGGCTGCCCCTGAGGAAAGACTCACCACTGAGGACCTCATTGTTATTCCCCCAGAAGTCAGCGGCCTTGGATGGTCTGTGGTAAAATTCATCCCTGTTGGCTGCCAGGATGAGCCTGAAAGAGAAAGCATGACTAAAGGTCTCTGGGGAAAACAGAAAAGCCAATGTTTTTCTCCTGTTGACAAAGAAAATCTGCCTCTGTAGCAACATAGGCAAGTCCTAAAGAGGACAGGAACTCTCAGAAAACAAAGGTCAGTGATGGCTCCAGACGGGTGGGTTTCCTAGGGAGCCGTCGGCCAAGACTGTGCCCTAGGACCCTGCCAAAAAAAAGAGGAGATGCTGGGCAAAGACGCATATCCCATCCCCCCCTGCATAACCCCACTCACCCAAAAAGGGTGGCAGGACCTGCAGAGGGGAGGGCCCTTAGCAGCTGGGACCAAGCATGTCCCAGGTGTCCCGGTGGCAGAGAGGTACCCCTTCTGTCCATCTGTCCCTTCCCAAGGCCATCCACCGTGAGTCTGTGACTTGCTACAAATGTGACCATGCCCACCAGAAGGGGACGGGGCCTGCGTTGGAGCAGAGCACAGGCTCTCTGGGGGCTGCTCTCCTGAGTTTTGGGGTGTCTGGGGGAAGGAAGAGGGTAAGAACTTCTGTGTTTCTCTAGTGGTTTGCATTATGAATCCAACAAGTTTTTGTTGGCAAGTAGAAAAGATGTCAATGTTTTCAAAAGAGCTCTAGTTTTAACATAAGAAAACATATTTTCTAGGTGGCTTTGCCATTTTACATAAGAACACAGACAGTGACTGAGTGGGACTGCACGTCCATGAGACCTCTCTGGGTCTAAGATATGATGGCCAAAGGACCCTCCGAGCACCATGGGCAGGTGCACAGAGGACACGGGACCAGGAGCTATGGCTTGGCCACCTGTGGTCACACTGGGTCTGAAACCAAGTCGGTCTAGTCAGTGGCCAGACCCCAAGGAGTCTTCCAAAATAATTTTTTATTGACTCTTAGATGTATAAGAACATTTAGGGGCACCTGGGTGGCTCAGTCGGTTAAGTGTCTACCTTCAGCTCAGCTCATGATCTCAGCGTCCTGGGATCAAGCCCCACGTGGGGTTCTCTGCTCTTCGGAGAGTCCGCTTATTCCTCTCTGTCTGCCCCTCCCCCCTGCTCACACATGCACTCTTTTCTCTCTCAAATAAACAAAATCTTTTTTAAAAAATTATTTTTATGAACACTTGCCTTCAGTAAAATGTGAGTTAACAAACTTCATAAAATTGAAAGTGAAACTGGCACCCACACCACTGTCCAGGCCCACAAAAGTCTTTCGTCCTGTGTGCAACAGCCCCCCCAACTCTGTACCTCCCCACCCAGCCCCAGCCATAGGCATCAATAAGGCCAAGAACTGGGGGTAACCATCAAACCCTCCGGATCTGCCCTGGAAGTGGGCAGGTTCGGGACACCCATCCAACCTGTGGCAGCGCTCTATCCCCCCGGACACAGCATTCTGGGCTGCTCCAGGTCTTGGGGACAGGCACTCAGGGAGGAGTCGCTGTCCCTGATACGAACCCCCAGCCATTCCCAGAACAGTCCTCTGCAGCTCCACCTGTTGGACCCCAGCCCCAGGTTGAGGTAGGCAGCCTTAGGGAGAAGCCCCTGGGCCTTGACCCCTATCTTCCACCACATCTGCTTTGTCCCTTTCTTCTGTGATTCAATTCTGGATCCACCCCGGCTGGCAGAGAGGGCACTGCTCCACAGGCTGCCTGTATGGGCCAGGGACCCCACCAACCCCTGTGGGCAGAGGTCATTCCATGTGGTCAGGAAACAGTGCTTTCCTTCAGACACACATTCCTGCTCCTCTGCTCACTTGAACAGGAGGGGGTGGGGGTGTGGACCCTGGGAGGCCAGGGAGGTGCTTCCCAAATTGACACTGGTACTATTGGCTTTTGGTTCTGATTCTTATATGTCCCCAGAAAAGGAAAAATTAGGGAAAGGAAAAAAAAAAAAAAAAAAGCTGACTGAGCAGAACTTTCTGTCCTAAGATTTCCAATTCCCTACTATTTTTAAAACAGGGAGCAGCGACATGCATTTGTTAATAACTAGGAATATTAATTGCTGGGTTGTTGATGCCACAAGAGTCGCTATTTAGGGGTGCCTGGGTGGCTCAGTCGGTTAAGCAGCTGCCTTCGGCTCAGGTATGATCCCGGGGTCCTGGGGTCAAGCCCTACATCGGGCTCCTGGTTCAGTGTCAGTGGGGAGCCTGCTTCACCCTCTCCCTCCGTAGGCTGCCCTGCCTACTTGTGCTCTGTCAAATAAAGAAATAAAAATCTTTAAAAAAAAAAAAAAAGGAGTCACTATTTCGCTGAATTGCTAGTGATTTGCTGGGGATTCCATTACATATCTAATTGGGAAATACGTGGGCCTGAGTACTCACATCAAGGCTCCAAGTAAGAGAAAGTACTCCCTCACTCACCACTTCTGGGTGCTGCAACCCCAAAAGGCCATCTGTGCCACAGCACCCAGCGGCAGGGGCCATGCCCACAAGCCAGGGGCTCTGAGGACAGCAAGTCACCCAAAGCTTTGTTCTACTGAAACCACCAACGACTCATCACTGATGAGGATTCCTCACCCTGTGACTGGGGGTGGGTCTGTGCATTGTCTCGAGGTACTGGGTGTACACCACCTGAGTGAGCCCGTGCAGCACCCGTGGGGAGGAGTCTGTGTACCACCTGTGGGGCAGGGTCTGCATACCACGGTGGGGGGGGTGGTGTGCACACGACCTGTAGTGCATGGTCTGTGCACCACCTGGGTGGGGGGAGGAGTCTGCGCACCAGTCGGGATGGTGGAGTCTATGCACCATCTAGGGAGTGAGCTGTGTGTCATCTAGAAGGTGAGTCAGTGCGCCATCTGGGATGGGCCTGCGCACCATCTGGGGGGGGAAATTTGTGACTATGGGGTGGGGGGGGTCTCTGCACCATCTGAGGGGGCAGATCTGTGCACCCTCCATGGAGAGTTTAGCGCCAGGTAGCAGGTGCCCGGGGCCATGGCCCATGATGTCACCAGCAGTGATGAGTCCCATGGAAGCCACCAGAAGGATGTGACAGCTCACCCAGTAGCCCCTCCAGACTGGAGTCAACAAGAAGACTCAGATCATGAGTCTAAACAGACATTTGGGGGCACCTGGGTGGCTCAGTTGGTTAAGTGTCTGCCTTCAGCTCAGGTCATGATCCCAGGGTCCTGGGACTGAGCCCCACATCCAGCTCCATGCTCAGCAGGGAGCCTGCTTCTCCCTGTCCTTCTGCCTGGTGCTCCCCCTGCTTGTGTGCTTTCTCTTTCTCTCTGTCAAATAAATAAGTAAAAATCTTAAAAGTAAATAAACAAATAGACAGACATTTTAATAAAGATGGTGGTTCTATGACAACCACGATGGTGTTACCTGTCAGGAAGTGTACTGGTTTTCTTTGGGGCTTCACAAATGGCCACACACACAGCATGCGCAGGCAGCAGCTCAGAGCAGGGCCTACTTCTCATCTCAGTCTGCACTCAGGAGCACAGGCCGGAGGTGCCATGTGCTCTACTCAGCGGCCCCTAAGGTGCCAACTGGCAGCGTGTTGCTGAGGCTCAGCATTTTCCTCGTGTTCCTGAGGTTGCTGCAGAATTCCCATCCTCAGCAGGGGTCACTCTCAACGCCTGGAGGCCACCCCCAGTTCCTGGCCATGGGCCCCTCCAAGCACAGCAGCTTCTCTCTTCAGGAGGGGCCTGGCCCCACTGGGGGTCCCCTGATTACGTCAGACCAACCCAGGACTGCTCCCATCTGACTACCTCCAAGGCAGCCAATTATGGACCTTCATCACATTGGCCAAATCCCTTCGCGTTTAGCCCCACAGTCCCACACACAACCAGGGGAATGGATGACATTGATGTGTACAGCGGGGGCAGGAATCTTGGGAGCCTACCACAGGGGTTACGGGAGCTCACATTTTACTTTGTATGTCCTGTAGGGTATGACTTTTTTTCCAAAAAGCACGTATCCCTTTGCAAACAGGGGGAGAACTGGAATCCCGGGGAAAGACCGCTGCCTCTACAGAGCAAAGTCATTGGGGCCCCAGGGCAAAGCTGCAGCCAGCAGGGAAAACTTCTAAGTCAGCACCTCCCAAGCTGCTCAAATAATTTCTCTTCTGCTCCACTCCTCACTGCAGTGCTGCAGGCATCAGTACCAAAACTAAAAACGAACAGAACCGACATTAGGCACCCAGACAGTAATCACACTGGGTAACCATCGCCAAAACTGGAGGTTCCAAGTGCCAGGGCATGGGAGGCAGAAGCTGGGACCACCCAGGGGAATCCCACATCTGGGCAGGGGCAACCCCTATAGGGAGTGACGCCCAAGGAGCCCCCCTTACCAGGGCCAGTTCAGCACCAAGAAGATAGACGGGGAGGCCCGAGGGCATGCCAGGTCAGTGGGATGTGACAGGGGACGGCTGCCACACCTGGAGGGACAGGTATCCCCAACAGCGAGGGGCAGTGAGATGGTAACATGGGGGACAGGAGGTGTAGGCCATGGGATCCATGATACCAGGGCTGAGCTCAGCGTCAGGCCTGGAGATGGTCTGCAGAAGTGGCCATGCTCCTTTCACTCCCTGGGCAGAGGCTGAGCTGGCTCCCTCCCTCTCTGCCTGCACCCAGGGAGTATCACTCAATGACACACTAGGACAGCTAAATCTGGGTAGAACAGACCACAGGACGCGTGCTCTAGCGGGCTATGCTTTCTCTTGTGGGGAAACAGATGATATGATGATCAAATGAGGCCCAAGAGAAGGAGAGATGCTTTGGGAGCCACGCCTTTCACCAGCAGGCCTGCAAAGTGGCAGGCCACAGACCAAGCGCCACCATCGCTGGGCCAGGCCCAGGCAGGGGATGACAGGGACAGGCTCATCTTTCAGGAACTGACTCCTAGGAAGCCAGAAAATACACGCCTGTGAGATCAGCATCCGGCAAGGATATTTTTACAATAAAGTAAGTATTTTTACAATAAAGTAAGCTAGAGAAAAATAAAACGTTATTAAGAAAATCACAAAGAGGGGGGCCTGGCTGGCTCAGTCGGTGGAACCCTCGACTCTTGATCTCAGGGTTGTAAGTTTGAGCCCCATGTTGGGTGTAGAGACTACTCAGAAAAAATTAAAAATATTTTTTTTAAAAGATTTTATTTATTTATTTGACAGAGATCACAAGTAGGCAGAGAGGCAGGCAGAGAGAGGGAAGGAGGAGAAGCAGGCTCCCTGCTGAGCAGAGAGCCCGACCTGGGGCTCGATCCCAGGACCTGGGATCATGACCTGAGCTGAAGGCAGAGGCTTTAACTCACTGAGCCACCCAGCCGCCCCGAAAAAATTAAAAATCTTAAAAAAGAATCATAAGGAAGAGAAAATACATTTATAGTATCATACTTTAAAAAATGGGCATGGGGGCGCCTGGGTGGCTCAGTGGGTTAAAGCCTCTGCCTTCGGCTCAGGTCGTGATCCCAGGGTCCTGGAATCGAGCCCCGCATCGGGCTCTCTGCTCAGCAGGGAGCCTGCTTCCCCCTCTCTCTCTGCCTGCCTCTCTGCCTGCTTGTGATCTGTCAAATAAATAAATAAAATCTTTAAAAAAAATAAATTTTTTTTTTAAAAATCGGCATTTAAGTGGACTGGCACAGTTCAAATCCGCACTGTTCAGAGGCCAACTTTACATGGCAAGGATGGCTACCATCCCAGCTACAAAAGTCCCCTTCCCAACCTTCGGACCCGGGAGCAACGGTGACTGCAGGGATGAGCTTAACCCACAAACAAAACCAGGTGCTTCCCATTACCCCAAGTGTCAAGAGGCCACTGCATGTGTGATGAAATTAAGGGTGCCTAAGAGAGCGCACGGAGCACAGGGTCTTTGATCGGTCCCAGCCACATGGATTGGCTTGGTGGGCAGCAGAGGCCAAGTGGATGGTGGCCCCAGCACCCAGCATTGTCTGGCTTGGTGGGAGAGAAGTTGGTCTGTACTATGCACAATGATGATACACTGTGAAGACATACTCCGCCACCAAACAGAGACATGGGCTGACATGGCCTGGGAAGCCTATGGCATGGCCATCAAAAGACACTCAAGGGAATCAATTTGGCAGTTCCTCAGAAAGTCAAACACAGAATTGCCATATGATCCAGCAATTCTGCTTTGGGATATCTGCCCCCAAGAGAAAGGAAAGCGGGACTCAAACGGACACCTGTATGCGAATCTCCACGGTGGCATGACTCACAATAGCCAAAAAGGGGCAACAGTGCAGGTGTCCATCAAGAGATAAGCGGATAAAACTGTGGTCTTGCATATGGTGGGATGTTACTCAGCCTCAAGAAGGAAGGAGATTTGGACACCTGCTACATTGCGACCTTGAGGACCCTATGCTCAGTAAAAGAAGCCAGTCACACAAAAATACTACGATTCCACTTATATGAGGTCCCCAGAGCAGTCAAGGTCATAGAAACAGAAAGGAGACTGGTGGTTCCCAGGGATGGGGGGAGAGAAATGGGGAGTCAGTGTTTGGTGGTGACAGAGCTTCAGTTGGGGACAATAAAGGATGCTGGAGATGGATGGATGGATGGATGGCACGGAAGGTTGCACAACAATGTGAATGTACTTAATGCCACTGAACTGGACATTTGTCCGTGGTTAGACTGGCACACACTCCTATTCCTGCCAGTTATTGGGGGGTGGGGGTGGGGAGAGGAAGACACAGCAGTGGATACCAATGCAGGGGACAGAGGCTGGTGCACCCCAGGCCAGGACAGGGATGGCTAAAGCAAGAAGGGTGCTGGGGCAGGTCCTGCTGGCCCCATCTAGGGCCTCCTCCCTACCACACTGATGGCCCTGGAGCCTGGCCTGCTCCCCATCCCACTCCAGGCACCGGGAGCCTCTCTCCAACCTCGGACAGGCCCAGGCTTGGCCTCTCCTCACTGGATCGGCTGCAGTGTCCCTCCCGAGGCGTCCCCCCCTTGCTCCCCCATCCTTTTCTCCTATCACGCACATACAGAACCATGGACACCAAGGGCCTGCGGCCCACCCATTCTCACGGGCCAGAGAGCCCCACAGCTAGAGCAGGCGCTCCAACCGGAAGCCCCTCTTGCCTTCCCACGCAAGAGGGTAAACAAGTGGATTCGGTCAGTCACCAGAGGTGGCAAATGTAGGTTCTGGCTTGGGGCTTTGGAATACACTGGAGAGAAACGCCAAGGCTGTCTCGAATCACAACCCACAAGGAGTCGTGGAGAGATCATGGCAGTGACACACAGATCCTGAGCAAAAGCAAAAGAGACCTCTTTCCTCCTTCTTCCCGTGTTTATTTTACTGACAGAGACTGGCGGTAACTTCGGGAAACACCACATCCAGGGAGGCTGTGGCTGAATGTGGTTGTAAATACAGCCAGCAATAGATCCAGGAATTGTCAGACGGTGTGTCCCCATGCGAGAAATCCTTCACTTCTCAGGTGAAATGAAGTCATTTCGTTGGTATGTAAGGGTTCACGTGAGCATAGAAGGGCGCACATAAAACCTCAGTAGCCAAAGGGGTCGACCGTGTCCGCGATCCAGTCCTTATGACTCAGCCCCAAATTTGCCCCTCATTGCCTCCTCATGATAAAGGAGCTGAACTTTGGGGCTGATACCTTATTAAGTTTTGTCAGTAGAGGGCGCCAGAGAGACACCCTGGAGGGAGAGGCTTCTTGGCCTGGCTGCAAGGTGCTTCCTCAGGCCCCTTCTCCAGCTCCCCCAGGATGAATCCCAATACACACTGGGCTTCCCCCAAGCACCCAGTGGCCAGCACCCTTGCCCAGTATCCTCCCGCGACAGTTGCCAGCACACTGGAGAGTAGACTCCTAGCAAGTGCTGCTGCCATGGCGCCCCAGCGATTCCTTTCCTAGTCAATGCACCGCGGCTGAGCCTCTCCGGCAAAGTCTGGCTCTCAGCCTGAGGGTGGAAGATGGGGCTCTGCCCAGGGCATTCCAATCCTAGTATGGTTAATAATTCTAGATGTTACACTTCCCCAGCTCAAATAAATCACTGCACCTGGATTCTGCCTCCTGGCTGTACCCTGACACAAATAGCTCATTCTGCTGAGGGTCGTTCAGAGTCAGCTCCAGGATCCTGGCCTGGCCCTGCGGGCCACTCTTCTGAATGATGGGAACACTGGGGACTCTTCAGTCCCTAGCCCCTGGACTGGAATGACTTTCATTCAGCACGAAATTAGGCAGCATGGTGTCTCTGCAATTTTGCACCATGACTCAAATCTAAGAAGCTAGTCAAGATGATTTAAATCATTTCTGGTATAAATTTTAAATGTATTTGTTTTTTAATTTTATTTACTTATTTGTCAGAGAGACAGCGAGCACAAGCAGGGGGAGAGGCAGGCAGAGGGAGAAGCAGGCTCCCCACCAAGCAAGGAGCCCCATGTAGGACTTGATCCCAGGACCCTGGGATCATGACCCAAGCCGAAGGCAGACACCCAACCGACTGAGCCACCCAGGTGTCCCTTTGGTAGAGATTTTAAAATGATGAAAACTTTCCAAGCAATTGCACTAGTGATCAGTTTAAAATATCATTTTGGGGGCACCTGGGTGGCTGGGATGGAGCCCTGCATCGGGCTCCCTGCTCAGTGGGGAGCCTGCTGCTGCCTGCCGCTCCCCCTACTTGTGCACTCACTCTCTCACTCTCTCTCTTTCTCTCTGTCAAATAAATAAATACATAAATAAAGTATTTATTTGGTTTTTTAAAATGTCATTTTTGGTTTTGGGTTACCTCTCAGCCTCATACCTGGAAAAATGTAGATGAATTCCCACTAGGTTGCCCCAGGGAACAGAGGGGCACATCCAGAGCCCAGGGTCATGGGGAGCGGGGGCGGGGGGGGGGTGCATTCGATCATGTCTTACCCCTTTTTGGCCTCAGTTTCCCACCTCCTCTGCTGGTCTCCCAGCTTCCCCGCCCCCACCCTCATTCCCCAGCTCAGGACCCACAGACCCTCTGTTGCTACCACCACCCAGATTTTCCACTGGCAACACAGACCAGCCAGTCCAAACAGGGCTTTTGCTCATCAAACCAGTTCTGCCACCCCTGGTGCCCCTGTCGAGACCACAGGGGTGCACCCCTGGCTGGCCGCACGTGGCTCCTCTGTGCTGCCCACACAGCAACCTTAAGCAGCTAAGTCTCTGTATGTCAGTTCAGCATTCCTGCCATCGAGCGGTACTCACTGCCACACCCCATACTGAGTAACCACCATTGGACAGGGCAGGCCCAGCCTGCACAGCCTGTCCCCACCTGGGCACTAGGAGGACGGTGGGGACCCTGAGGCCAAGCGGAGGACCGCAGACACAGAGCAAGGGGGTTACCTGTATGCATTTTTAGAGACAGGGCGAGGATCGAACTTAAAGAAGATGATGCACATGGATCCCTGAGAGTGGCTTTGTTCACAAAGGATCACCAGTCTGCGGGAAAAGGAAAAAAAATGCGTTGAATAAACAGCAGACAACACAACACTGCCTTCCTGCACCTGCAGTGCACCCTGGCCCAGAACAACCTGCCTCCGGGATGCCCCT
Source organism: Mellivora capensis (assembly GCA_004024625.1). NCBI lineage: Eukaryota > Metazoa > Chordata > Mammalia > Carnivora > Mustelidae > Mellivora > Mellivora capensis. Next base: position 106,278 of record PISX010000572.1, read on the forward strand.
GACCCTTACAGGGCACGGCAGAATATGCCAGACACCATGATGCTCATCAGCACCAGCCAACCATCTCCCTAAGTGTGCACACACACCAGCATGGGCCAGACTGTCCCCCGCTGCCTGCAAGGCTCACTGGCCCTGGCCACACATGGAGGCTGGCCACGGGAACAAGAATGAGACCCACAGGCACAGCTGGGGCATCCGGTGGGCACCCTTCCCCACCACACCTGGGTGGCACTGTGGTTTGTTCCGTGCCCCCCCACCTAGGCCAATGGCACCCATTCCAGGCCCCATCCCCCCAAGGAAGGGCTGCATCCCATCTGACTGGCCTGGGGATGCCAGCCCACGCCATCCACCCATGACAGCACCGATGCAGCCTGGGGACCCACTTAAGCAGGTGGACCCAAGGGGCAAAACACAGGTGCTGGTGAAGTGGACAGGCAGCCAGGTCCCAAGGAGCGAGGACAAAGTGCCTACCCTTGTACACGCAGGCCCCGGGCCTGGCAGCCTCTAGGCCCACCAGATATTTACCCCCAACCGAGCTGAGCATGGAGATGAGCTCCTGAGGCCACTGACCCTGGACAAGGTGGCTGTGAGGGGCTCTGGTCCTGTATGTGTGCCTAAGCCAGGGCACAGCTGCAGGGTGGAGCCAAAGGCCAGGGCCAGAGAATGGATGACACAGAGGCTACGGAGGTATTAAAGGGAGCCAAAAAAAGATACTCCAAGAGCCTCATGAGCAAGGGAGGTGAGGGCGTGTTCGGCAGATGTACGTGCATGTGAGGCGTTGAGGTCTGCGCACATGTGCGAGTGTACAACCACGTGTGGGTATCTGCGTGTGTGTGCTCCCGCCTATGCCTGCATGCGGGCATGTGAATGTGTGTGTGTATGCGTGTGCCTGAAGGAGGCTGCTGAGCTCCCAGTGATCTAGCCTGGGGCACCCTGGGACTGGGGAGGGTCCATGTGGCACCCTGCCCATTCCCCACCCCAAAAGAGTAAGCACATAGTACCTAGTAGAGCAGGGTCTGGGGTCTGCATCTGTAAAGAGGGTCTGTGAATTGGGTCCCAACTGGGAGAAGGTGGGATATGATGCCCAGACCCTGCCCATCCTTGCTCCAGGCTTCAACATAAACCACAAAAACTGTGCCGTTCCTAAAGCCGTGGGGTGGTTGGGGGGGTCCAGGGGGGACCAGCCTGCTGTGAGGGCCGCTGGCACAGTGCTTCCTTCAGGCATGGGAGGAGAAGGAGGAGTGGGCAAAAGGGGCTCTAGTTCAGTGCCCCAAACCAGGGTCCCCACCACCCACACACATACAGTCCCGAGAGAGGCGGACCCTGGCCATGGAATGGGGCAGGGGAACAGAGGAGAGGTGAGGGCCCCCCTCTAGACCTGCACAACTGCTCCCAGTTCTTGGGTCTCTGAAGTGAAACATTTTCTGTTTGGAGACTCACAGAAGGAGGACATTCCTACCATGCCAACCCTGCCCTCTAAGCTGTACCAGCACCCAAGTGTGGGCGGGTGGGTGGACAGGTGGCAGGAGATCTGGCCACAGAGCACAGAAAAGCCAAGGAGGGGCCGAAGTCTGAGGCTGGCACTGTGGACACGACCACAGCTCAGGGCCACATGGAGGTCTTCCTGTGGCTGACACCATGCTGTCCCTGCCTCTCTACTCCTTTCTGCTCACTGGTCTGGCTGGCCTGGGAAGTAGGGGGAGGGGGTCAGGGAGGAGGGATCCACGTCACTACTGTCACCACTGGCTCCCACAGGCCCTAGAGGGATCCCCACGACTCAGTCCCATGTCCCCCCCGCCCCAGCCCCTGCAGGCACGGGCATCAGTGATGCCTCAGGGGACCCATTCCTGTCCTCGGTAGAACCCTCGGCTGTGTAGGTGACATCACCATGGTGACCAGTGCCACTGCAGAAATGCAGGGTGCCAGCAGATGGAGCTGAAAGCAGTGCCTGATGCAGAAGAGTTCCCCGAGGTGACAGCAGCACGTTGGGTTCCCACCCTTGGCTGCCCGGGTAGTGCCCACTAGAGTCAGCATCCTAGGCTTACCTGATGATATCAAGACTGGTGGGCAGACTGCTGGAACTGACCCTTCTAGTAAAAACAACTCAAAATGCTTGAAAGAATATGAAAAGATCTTAAAAGCACCCAAGAACTAACAAGGTCATGCAGAATTTGGCTAGTATCTCAGAGAACGTGGAAACCCAGAGAAAACAGAGAGCAGAGTACGCTGGCTATTCCCTGGGGCATTGGCCTATGTGGGTAAACTGGGCTCTGGTGGCCGTGAAGGTGAGGGAGACTGAAGATAAGGCCCAGGGCTGCCCCAAGATGGGACTAGTAGGAAACCCTCCCCTGAGTGGAGCTGGGACCTTGAAAGGTACCACTCCTAGGGTGAGGGTGGGCTCTAGCCTCAGCCACCCCCAGGTGCCACAGGGAAGCATACAAAGTGGGGAAGAAGCTCTGAGAAGTCACAAGAGCACAGCCAGGGCCACACTGGGGGTCCAGGGATCCTCATGCCAAGACTCAAATTGACAGTGATCCTCGGCACCTGGAGAACCGAAGTTCTCATCTTCATGCTAGACCTCTGAGAAATCTCACCAATCATTTCCAGGACAAAGAGCAGGACAATCAGAAAGAACGCCACATAACAAAACCCAGTGCCATAAGCAAGGAGCAGCGGAAAGTGATCCCCCACACATCTCACAAACCCACCAGGCTCTGACTACAGAAAAATGAAGCTGGAGAACATCTGCAGGAAAAGGATCCAAGAAAGAAGAAACCAGGAGGTCTGCAAAGCACTGGAAAGGACTTTTAGAACCAGAAGCTCTGGGAACCACAGATTAAAACTCAGCAGTGGATTTACGATTAGATTAGACACGGCTGATGAGACAGGTCAAATTATCCAGAATGTGGTCCAGGGAGGTAGGAAGCACATGGGGCCTCCTGGGGTCCTAAGTGCCCCACCCACCAGGGGCAGCAGGTGGTCACCTGCCACTTGGCCATTGTCCACCACAGAAGACACAGGCCTTCTCACTCCCAGGGAGCTGGTTTCTCCCACAAAGGAGAACACTGCAGGAGAGGTCAACTGGCACTGCCTATGGCAACCAGGCCAACCAGGGTCAGTGGGAGGAGCCCTGCCAAGCCATTATTTTTGAAATCCCACCCACTCAGAGCCCCACTAGGGGACAGAGAATGGTTCTGAGGCTTACTCCACCAGGGATATGCTGTCCCACCAGGAACATGCAGCTCTGGGTTATCAGAAGAGGCCATGATGTAGGCCTTGTCCTGCTGTGTACCTCTCTGGGCTGTGTGCCCAGCTGCTGGACAAGGCCATCCACTGGGAGCAGCTCTGGCTACTGATGCTCACAAGCCAGAGGTAGAGCCCTCCAACTTGGCTGCGGGACCTCACCATCCTAGCCAGCCCGTGTGGGTGGTAGCCCAGCCCTCCAGACAGTGGCAGCAGGGAGGGCTCTGTGGTTGGAGGGAAGGCCACTGATGGATCTCCAAGCAGCCTGGCGCCAGAGATGTGGGCACATAGCCCAGGGCTGCGGCCTCGATGAAGACGTGGTCATTGGGAGGGAAGGACCAGAGGAAAGCCAGCCCCTGGGGAGGGGACCATCAGGAACTGCCTTTCTCTCCAATCCCTCGCCCCCCCACTCAAGTCAGGCCCGCTGCCCACTGCCCCACCCCTTCTCAGCTCCACGTCCCACCACCCCCTGCAACATCCTTCACCTAGGCAGGTCTCAGGGGTGCAGGGCCCTTCTCCCAGCATGCCCCCATCCAGGCCCTGGTGAAATCCTCCCTGACATCCTACTTGTTGGGCCACCTTCTCCCTCCTGCTGACCTGCAGGGCTCCCAGAGTGAGCTCTGGATACAGCCACTCTGGTCCCAGGCACTGTCCCGCAGGGTAGGCACAGGGCGGGCAAGAGGCTGGAACCATTAACAAGGGCAAACAGCGTCCTGCTCTTGCCATCACACACCTGCATGCCTGGCCACTCAGGGCACTAAGACAACACTATTCTCCACTACCCATGGTTCTGAGGCTGGCACAGCGGGAAAAAGATAGGGACAGGCCTCTGTAGGCCCCACCATGCCAGCTGGGGCTGAGGTTCATCCATATTTGGTGGTTTCTTTCCTTGTCATGGGGAACTCACCCTGGAAGGACACCGGAGCCGGTAAAATGTGTAAAGGAGGGTGGAGTCCCAGGCAATAGTGTGCCTGGCTTTCTCAGTGACATCCCAGCCCCTCTGGTCCCCACCTCCACCAGGCATGTAAGCCTGGGCCCTCGTGGAGTGTCTGCATCCCCATGGCAGCCTCCAGGCCAGAGGCAGCCCACAGCTAGGAAAAGACAGGCAGGAAAGTCCTGGGGAGGTCTGGATCAGGAACCTCACCCATGGGCCTTGGCAACCTCGGGGTGGGGGGCACCTTGAGGTAGCAAAGCGTAGCAGCATCCAAGCAGTGAAGGAAGCCGCACCCAGCCCTGCCTATTGCGCCCAGGATGCTGTGGGCCCCAGGAGGCGAAGGAGGCAACAACGGTGGTGTGCACACCCACCCCCTGGCTTGTGGATGGCAGCTGTCCTTTTCATGTGGGAAGGGTTCCCATTCCCCTCATTTGGCCTCACAGCAACCAAGAGGGCAGCATAGGTAACCCCATGCATGCAAAGGAGTACCCCCACCCAAAACGGGCAGGTGCCACAGAATCTGGCTCTCTGGGAAGGTGACACACAGACCCAGAGAAGGCCGGGCCCCGGGTGCCACAGAGCAGAGGACAGCCAGGGAAAACTTTCCCATGCCAGGTGCTTCACAAGGGTGATTCCCCTCTCCCCAAGAGCTCTGGCAGTGTGCCTGAGGTCACACAGGAGGCCTGTGGGGGTGCCTGCTGGCTGCGCTCAGAGCCAAGGGGCAGGCACACATGGGCGGCTGGAACCGAGTGGGCCTCCCAACTCTGCATCTGCTCCCAGGCAGCCTCCCAGAAGGCCAGGACATCCCCAGCACCGCACCTCAACACCGCTCTGGCCCACCACAATACCACACCCAGTGCCTTCATGGAGCCGCTAAGAAGCCAACATGCCCGCTGCAGTGTTCTCTCAGTGGTCAACCCTGGGAAAGCTGGTGATAAGTGACAAAAAGTCCCCACGTCCACACGTGGTCCCATCAGGGGTGCTGTCTCACAAAAGCCACAGACTCAAGGGTGCAGCCAGGCCTCAGAGCTGCCCACAGGGATGGAAGAGCCCAGACAGCAGCCCAGACCAAGGAGGGGAAGCCATGTGAGCAATGGGGCTGGAAAATGGAGCCTATGAAGTGGCCAACCATCCTGACAAGGGCCCAGAACACCCGCAGGACACAGAGGCTAAAGGCGCGGGGGTGCCTATCATTTCAGGCTGTGTGTACCCAAAGAGACGCTTCCTGAACTATTCCACAGAGAAAACAAGAGGGCTGGGCCCCACTGGTGAGGAAGTGGACTCAGCAGTCACTTGCCCAAGAGCATCGGCCCCATGGCTTCCAGTGACGCCACATTCCAGAACTCACAGAGACTCTCACAGCTGCAAGTGGTTACCAGGCAATCTTCATCACAACCAAGATTTTACCTGAGAAGCCGACCTCTGTGACCCAGTGATGACTCTGTTGGAAAAAAACTACCCAGGCCTTTCCTGGAACTGAATAGGGCCCGCGTATGGGGAACAGAAAGGCCACAGCTCTAAAGTAAGTTCTTTCTCATGGCATATGACAAAGGCCCCCAACCCAGGGACTGGGACTCAGGCGGAGGAGGTACATGAGGCCACACATACACAGACGAGAGCGCCACCCCCACACTACACCTCACACCTGCCCACAGCCTGGAACGCCCGCTGTGTCCTCGGCCTGCCTAGAAACACGCCATGGAAAGGAAGCACTGTGTCCCCCGGGGTGGCCTCCCCCAGTCCAAGTGTGCGCCTCTCCCAGGTCCCCCCAACCAGGAGCCCAGGACCCACACTCCCTACACAAACCTACAGTCCCTGGGCACACCTGAGCCCTGGCCGGAAGGACCTACGAGGTGTAAGGTCAAAGCAGAAAGCTCACTTCAAACAAAGCCATGGGCTGCCCCTTTCTTCTCTCTGAGAAAGCCAGAGGAAGTCCTCCCAGCTCCCCACTCCTGCCTTCCCCTGCTCTGAGCACTTGGTAATGCAAAACTCAAAGAATGGGTCCTGAGTCTCGTATCAGTTCTCCTTCTTCTCCTTCTTCTTCTTTTTTTAAAGATTTTATTTATTTATTTGACAGACAGAGATTACAAGAGAGGCAGGCAGGGAGAGAGAGGAGGAAGCAAGCTCTCCATGGAGCAGAGAGCCCGATGCGGGGCTCGATCCCAGGACTCTGGGATCATGACCTGAGCCAAAAGCAAAGGCTTTAACCCACTGAGCCACCCAGGCGCCCCTTGTATCAGTTCTTCTTAGCACTGGAAGCTTTCCAGGCACTCCCAGCCCATCTGCTGATACAGCTTTTGAGAGTTCTCTGCATGCTCCACGCTGCCTGCTTCTCTCCCCCTCCCCCACTGCTGCCTCTGAAAACTGCCCACTCCAGCTGGGGCCTTCCTCTTCCTCCCCTGCCTTCCAGAAGAACCAACAGAACTGTCCTACCAGCCAAGGGCAGCCAGGTACATGCCCTCGTGCAGAATAACCAGGCTTTTCAGCTGACTCAAGCCCCAAGCCTCACTCCACACGGTGTCTAACAAGAGCACTACAAGGAAACGACTTGAGTTGGTGGGCAGACGGCCTGGCCAAACGTGGGTCAGGGCCACACACCAAGAGACACAGTGACAGCTGCTGTGGCTCAGGTGAAGGCCATGTGGGGACAAGGCTTGGCACCTTGCTGGACCAACAGTGAAGATCTGCTTCCCTGGCCAAGGAAGGCACATCCACAACCTCACAGAGGCTCACTGGGAGAGAAGGCAAGTGGGGCCCAAGGGCCACTAGTCCAGATGAGGAAGGGTGTGGCCAGGGGATGAGGAGACCTCAGCACTGCTGGGGGTGCTCACTGACCCTCGTGTCCCTCTTGTGTACTCCACCCAGCCTGGGGGCTCACAGTCATCACATACCAATTGTGCCCGCCACCCACCCCACACCAACCGGCACCATCTCCTCCAGCATTTACAACAAGGCTGGCCCCCTTCCCTTCCTCCCAGCCCACCCATCCTCCCACACCTGTGACCCACTCGTCCATCCCCAGCCCAAGGCTCCACACCGCCTGCGGCCACAAACAACAGCTCCTGTGGGCCAGTGGAGTCTGTAGTTGTGGTTCCCAGAATCAGGTTATCCAGCAGCACACACTCTCATCTGGAAAGTTTCCAAGTATACTCACTCTGCAAAAGCCCTGTATCTTGTCGGCAGTATGCCTCCAGATCTTTCTCAGCAAAGTATGGGTGTGTGCCATGGGGTTATCACACACACAGGATCCCGCTGCCCTGTCTTCCCACTGACTGGCTGTGCAGAGCTGTCCTCACCAAAGGGCAGCTGTCCCCCTAGCCTGCTAGCCGCTGCATGTCTTCCGCAGGGAACACACCCATTCACTTGGCCACTTGGCTCTGCTGGATGTTTCAGTCCCATCACGTTTCTAGCCCCTGCAGAGTGCCACAGAGGAGCCCCGTGCCCAGGCCCTGCAAATGGGCTGCGGACCTTCCTAGGGCAGAGATGGAGGAGGCGGAATGGCTGGGTGGAGGAAGATGCTCTCAAGTGAGCAGACCTGGCCCAACTCCCCCCAGACATCTAGTGCAGGACCACTGGCTGGGTAGGGGTGCATCCTGCCAGCACCACAGCCTGCTGTTACTGCCCTCCTCGGGGTGGCAAGAAACACTCACCACGGTACTGGCAACTCCCAGGGGCCACGCACCTTACAGCCACCTGCCTGCCCGCATCCACGAATCATCGATTTGGGTATTAAACCCTGGACTTCTGCCACACACTGATCTGTAGGGCGGTACACGTTGTTATGGGCAGGCTCACGACCTATCTGTTCCACCGGTAGCCAATATTTCCTCCCCGCCCTGCCCCTGTCCTGCAGCCTTGCCCGTGCCACTGCCCATTGGAAAGAGTCTGTTTCTTTACTGCAAGTTTTCCCCATCGCTACCGCAGAGCAGCCACCCTCCCTGTCCCAAAGCAAAAGGTCCTTTCCCTTGCCTTCTTCATATGGTTGTATTTTGACTTAGTTCTCAGGTCAGCCTGTGTCCTGCTCTAGTGAGCAGTGTAAGGTATGGATCCCGCCCCCCCTTGCTTCTCAGGTGCCAGGCGTCAGGTCTGTCCCATCTCAGCCATACCCTGGACATGCAGTCACTGGGCTCCACAGGGTCCAGCATATGAGGCAGGCTTCTTAGCTGCAGCACACACTCTGGCCAAGTCTCCCTCTTGGCTATTCATAGAATCTTCAAAGAGCCCAATGAATGGTGCTGGGCCATGCCCCACCCCCACTCATGATAACACCCCACCCCCCACCCCGCGCTGGGCAGGAAGTGTGGCAAGCTGGTAAGTCTTGAGTGAGCCCCGGCTCCCTGGCTCCCCAGCTCCCTGGCAGCCCCATGGCAGCAGAGAGAGCACACCGCCTCAGCACGGGTACCAACGCCAGAAATAAGCCAGCCTCATCCCTAAGATCACAAGTCAGTGCAGGGCCACCTGGTCTGGGGAACAAAGGGGACAGCTGGGTGCTCGCACACCTTCTTAGTATGGATGCTAGTGGTGTGGCTGGTGGGCTCCCTGTATAAGCCATGGGGCTGGACGTTTAAAACACGTGCACAGGGACACCTGGGTGGCTCAGTGGGTTAAAGCCTCTGCCTTCGGCCCAGGTCATGATCCCGGGGTCCTAGGATCGAGCCCCACATCGGGTTCTCTGCTCAGCAGGGAGCCTGCTTCCTTCTCTCTCTCTCTGCCTGCCTCTCTGCCTACTTGTGATCTCTGTCAAATAAAATAAAATAAAATAAAAATAAAATAAAATCTTTAAAACACGTGCACACTCGCCACAGGTGTGTTTTATGTGTCTTCTCATGGGCAGGCTGGCATAGCGAGGAAAGCAAGGCCAAGAAAGAGTCTGTCTGTGGGAGACCTGGCCAAGAGCAAATGCAGCTCTGGTGCAAACCCTTCAAAGCAGAACCCAGCGCAGCAGGGCTGCTGTAGAATTCTGCACAATGACACCAGCCCCTGAGCAGAGAGCAAAACCACACATGACAACTAGGGTGCCTGGGGAGGAGAGGGGCCCTGCCCCCTCGGTGGGGAGCACTTTCCTTTGTCAGCTGGAAAGGCCCATGGGCCTCTGGGTGGAGGAGAGACGTGCCAAATCAGAATGCAGCCAAGAATGGGGATGCGAACGAATGAGTGGGGAGCTCTTGTGGCCTCCAAGGGCCCAGACTCCCAGAGAGGGAGGCTCCTGGTTCATATCACGTTCATCTCCCACTGGCTGGCTGCACATGTGAAGGCAGAATCTGCAGCTCCATTTCACTCAGGACACATGTTCATGGCTAGCCAGCCTGTCTATCTGGTCTTGAGGGGCCATGCAGAGGACGGGGCCTTTGGGCTTCATGTGCCTAGGCTAAGGAGCCAGACCGCCCGGCCTCCCCCAGCACAGACCAGGCTATCACTGTGGCAGTCCCCAGGGGCGGAGCTGGAAAGCGGGCACTGCTCTTTTCGCGTGATGCATCATGTCCTCCCGGCGGCTGCCAGCCAAGGACGTAAACACACATGGGAACACAGTGTCGCTGTGCTGTTTGGGAGTCTTGGCTGAGAAAGCCCTGACGTCTGTAAATATTCTGAGCAGCCGGCCCACTGCAACACCCCACCCTCCTCCCAGCTCGGCAACCGAGGTGTCTAGTTTGTGTTTTGTCATTTTGACTAAGTGGCGTTTTACCGCGACCAATTTTCCACAGGGTTACTCCCTTCTGAGATCTCCACAATGTTTGGGGAGCACTAACTCAGCTCCACGCCAAGTGTCACTGTCCCTGCTATTCAAAGGAGCAACACAAATGAGAGGAAGAAGGAGCATTAGAGAAAGCTCTGGACACAGGGCAGCCCCTCTATCTTAGCCCCTTCTGGCTTCCCTATAAGCCAGGGGCCAGCCCGCCCTCACGGTGACCTCAGCTGTCTCCATGCTTAATAAAGGACAACAGAATATTCCCACCAAGATGTATTTCAAGTGACAGGAGCCACCGAGAGATGGTGGATGGCCTTTTTTACTTTTAAGTGCACACATGTCATTTTTGCAAATCTAAAAAAGAAAGCTAAGAAAGAAAAAAAACAAAGCTGCAATGAAAACCAAAATATAGCTTGGTGACCTGGGACGACCTTGTTTTCACGGAGCCCATCAACCCACCCCACAGTCTGGACCAACAAATGCCAGATTCCACGGTGATGCCCTCACACGCTGACATATCACCAAAGGATGGACCCAGTTCCTGCACATCTGGAGTGTCAATGACAAGTGTGGCACCACTTCTAAAAGCCCTTCCGGCTTCCCTGCTGTGGGCCTTTGATCTCCAGGCATGCTCTGGAGGCCCGTTGTTTCTCCACATAAGTCCTTAGAAGGAACAGGCACACTTCCTCTGTGGGAAGGCACCACACCGCCCTCTGATGCAGAAGCCAGGCATGTGAATGAGACCCCAAGATACCACACAGTTACACCCATGGTGAAAAGTGATCAAAAAGCCCACAAAATGAGGTCACAAAAGAAGCATGAGGCAATAACAATTCAGGGGCTGGGTAGGCAGGGCAGAACTGACAGCCTGTTTCCTTCATTCAGGGAATGCTGTTGTCACCACACATCAGAGCAGGCAGTCTGAGTGGCCTGCAGTCTATGGACATGCCAGTAACATGATGGCACAGGACTGGGGCTTACAGTCAAAAGCCAGATAAGGTGGGGACACCAGGGCAGCCTAGCTACCACATGGGAGCACTAGGATCCTGGAGAGGAGAGCACAGAGGCTCTGCTGTGTCCTCCTGCCTCCACCTCACATAGGTCACCAAAGCAGGCAGGATCCCGAGACAGTGGCCCAGGTGGAGCAGAGGCGCTGGGACCTGGCCCTGGCTCTGAGTGACCTTGGGAATACCCCTCGCCCCTCAGCCTAAGTTTTCTTCACTGTGAACAGCAGCCAACCAATGAATATTTGCCCAAAAAGGTCGCTCAGAGGATTAATAAGCAAGTCTGAGAAAGCATTTCCAAAGTGCTACCAGCTGTAGGCGCCCCTTATAGCTGCCATTACATCCCATCTGCCTCTCTGAAGAAAGCTCTGAGTCCAGAAAGCAGCAGCAAAATAGCAGGCAGCAGGTGGGGGGAGCACGTCCCCAGGCCAGGCTAGCATGTGATATCTCTGCTGGAGGAAAAGGGCTGAGGCTCAGGGACTGGTCCAAGGGCAAAAGGCTCACTCTACAGCTGTGGCCCAGGGGGAGCCCATGAAGCACTTGACGTGCTGGGGCAGGGGAAGGGGTCTTAAAGCCCAGCACCAGGGCCAGCCCTTGCCCTGGGTGCAGTCCTGCCCAACCCCTACTTCTGATGCCCCAGGGGTGGGGGGGATGGTCTGACTAACTGAGCCACCCCAGAAAAGGCATGTCCAAGCGCAGGCATGACCCAGCACTTGCTGCCTACTCAAACATCAGCTGTCACCCAGCTGCCCCGCAACAGGCCACAGGAAGGTGGCACCGTGACTCAGGGCTTCAGAACTGAGGCCCTAGCCCACCCACCCTGCAGCGACCACGCAGCTCCCAGCCCGCCAGTCTTTGCTTTCCCGCAGTGAGACCGACCGGCCTGTCAACGGACCCTGCCTCCCATTCTGGCGGGGATTACTGGAAACGCCTTCCAGTTACGCATGGGGCTCTTCGTCGGCGTCAGTTTGGTCTCTCCGGACCCAGCCGCAGGACTTCCATTCCACGCACTGGGAAAGGGAAACAGGCAGGGCGGGGAGGTGCATCCCTGCCTCTCCCCTCCCTACTCGCGCCCCCAGAGCCCCACGCCCGGGATCCCGGGCCGGCCCTTCGCGGAGAGAAGTCCGCCGGCCCGGGCCGCCAGCCGCACACTCACCGCCTCCGCCACCGCCGACTTCCGGGTGCCGCGCCCGCGCGCCACCGCCACCGCCCAGGCCCCGCCCCCACGCCCTCCGAGCGCTCGCCATTGGGCTGCTCTGCCAGGGGCGGGGCGGCACGCCGCGACCCCGAGCACCGTTGGCTGAGCGTGCTGTCGCTCGGGGGCTACAGCCCTCCCGGCGCCCCGCCCCCAGAGCTGCGCCAAGCTTCGGGTCTGCGCCGGCGTCTGGGGTCTCGTGACCCCCACCGCTTTCCCAGGCTTCCCGGCTCCCCACCCCAGAGGACGCCCGTGGGAGGTCGCTGCTGTTTGCGGTCGCCCCAAGGGCATGCTTTCGTGGACCTATTAGGGCTGCGGTCTAAACTCCAGAGGCCGTAGGTCACCAAACCACCTGGCGGCCTTCTCCGGGAGTGATAGGGGGATGCCCACTTCCGGACCCCCCTCAGGCTGGGTCCTGTTCCACACCTACTACTGGCTCTAAACCTGGCCATCCCACCCTTTTCCTTATGGCTCCTAGTTCGGTTCAGCCTCTACGCTCTGGCTTTTGCACCACCCCCCATCACCCCTACCCACCCCACCCCCCCGCAATCCTGCCATAGGCGCTGTGGCTTTGAGCCCACTTTGAGGCGGTCTTGGAGGTCCAAGCCCTAGGATGAAGAGTGGGTCCACCCTCAGCTGTAATATGTGAGCAAGTGAGCAAGAAGGTGGGAAGGGACACTGACTGGGGGCCCTTTCAAAAGGACAGAGGCAGTTGCTGGGCTCCCTGCCTTCAGTGATCTTAAGGCTGTGTCTAGGGCCTAAGTGCAAGGAAAGTGGAGAGTCAGAGGCCCAGAGCCCAGCGCCTACTCCAAAGTTAGCGCTCAGTAAACTATGACAAGGAAGACAGTTACATTAAGGATAATAATGTATTAAGCACTCCAAACCCAGGGTCCCAGTTCACAGGTGTCATTCCCCCCAATTTACAGATGCAAACATTGAAGCTCAGAGCAGTTACACCACTTTTTAAAAAGATGGCAAGTGGCAGTCGTTGGGTTAGACCCACAGTCCTTTGTGAAGACCTAAACTGTCCTGATCCCGACTCACAGCACTGATGCCCCGTGGAAAATGGGTTTAGAGAGAGAAAGGGCCTGATGGGTGATCAGCAAAGACAAGAGTTGATCCCAAACCTTCATGACACACCCAAATGCCTATTCCAACCAACTCTCTTGCCACGTTTTCTGTGCTCCTCCTGGAACCCAACAGGAGCCCTTTACAGACATGGAAACTGAGGACTCCAGATGTCCAAGGACTCATGGGCAGCAGGTGGCAGACTTAGATTGATGCATGGTCCTTCCTCCCACCATCTGGCAGCAGAATCTTCCTGGGCTGGTACCAGTGATTTCCCTCTGGACAGCCAGTCCTTTCAGCCCACCTAAGAGGTGATAGTGGTAAATAAGACTTGGGGCTTAGGCACATGTGACTGTGCCATGGGGTACAAGGCAGCAGTTGCAGAGTGGTCTGCCCCAAACCACTGGGCCACATGCCTCAGGGGAATGGGACACAGAATGGTGCTTTCTTTTGCTAACAAAGAGGAATGCAGTCATGCATGGGTTGGACAGAGATTCAAGTCCTGGTCTGCCACAGAAGTATATGCCCCTGAGCCAGCCCCACTTCTAGCTACACTCTCCCCAACTAGATGGATACATGTCAGGTACTCTGATATATTGTTTTTGTCTCTGCTGACTCCAGTTGACAACATTTAGTGCTAGGAAGCAGATAAGATCAGTTAAGATGGGTTGTGGTGGTAAGCTGAACTCTGGGGTCTCGGGGTTGGAAAGAGTTCACACATCCTTGGTTGGGGAGCTCAGTGCCTTATTTGGTCACCTTTTTAGTCTCTGAACATTTACCACTGTTAAGAAGTTCTTCCTGACCTCCAGCTGAAGCCTTTTTGTTCCTATAGCTTTGCTCACATGTGGAGCTGTCCGGCAGCAGGTTGTAGAGGGTGGGAGAGAGGGAGGAGACTAGATTACTGGTCCCTGTGCCAATGGTCACACGGTAGTGGCTCTCCACCCTGCTTTTTGACTGTTATTGACCCCTACCTGCAGCCTGTGTCATGGTGAGGCCACTGCCAGAAAGTAGCCTTGAGTCATCTTGGAATTGACACTGTCCACCCTACTTCTCTGTATGTGGCTGGCGATCCAGCTTGGGGGACAGAATCCTGCCAGGAGTGGGGGACAGGGAGGCCTTCCTCACCTAGGACAATCTTGGAGCACAATTCTCCCCTTTGCTCTCTCACCAGAGGTCTATCCAGCCCCTCCTGCCACCATCAGCAACTGTGTGGGGAAGGGAAGATGCTGGACCACAAGCTCACTATGAGAATAGGGCTCCAGGAGGACCATGGGCCAATGCCCCTGAAGAAATCTGTAGGGACAGTTGGACTAATGAGATCCACTCGTAATGGAGGGAAGAGAATCCCCCAGCCCACACAGCAGCTGGCTTAGAATGTCACCAATGGTGCAGTTCCACAGGACAAGAGATACGTTGGTTATAGGGGCCCCTGCGTCCCAGAGAAGGACACTGCCTTCCATCTGCCCAGAGCCACAAGCAACATCACTATGCCAGAGTGTCAAATAGCTCTCATCTCAAGTGCCAACTCCAGTTGACTGGGGTGACTGCCTGGCTCTAAAAGGCTAGGGTAGATCTGCTGTGTGCACCAGGTACCACAGGGGGGACCCAATGGTGGTACCAGTGGTGAGTTCTGGCCCTGCATCACTTCGCTTTCTTTGTTCTGAGCAAGTAACTACGGTGTGAACACTCTGGACCCCTGATGTGGGTGGATAAGACATGAATGTCTGGTCTCCTCATTAGCAATGTCATGGGCCTGTGACTCCCTGGGTGGATATAAAGAATATGGTGGGCTGAGAATCTGGTCATCTCCAGATGCAACCAGGGCAGGAAAGGCTTAGAACTAAGCGTGAGCCAGAGTCACTGGCCAAGGGGCCACATTTCCTGAACCCCCCAAAATAAGCCCCAATGGACAGCACCCCCACTGGTGCCCCCACCACCACAAATTTAAGTGGAGCTGGCCAAGGATTATGGTCCCATTTGTGGTCATATATGTGTGCCTCGCGTCCCTGAAGGGAGCAGGTGGCTGCTCTCCACCTGACGGAAAAATGCAACCTGTGTGAAACTCTGCTCAAGTAGTTGCACCCCACAGGGATCCTCCAAGATCCTGGGTAGGGTGGAGGAAATGGGACACCTGGAAGAGGGGGCGGTGATAAACTCACAAACTCCTCCCCCTACCCCTTCCCAGGCCCTGAGCTGTGGTGATGTGTTGGAGGAGATGAGGGAGGGCAGTCCTGTGGCGGTCCTGCAGAGTGGGCTGAGCCAAGATGTCCGTCGATTCAGGCCCGGTGGCGGAGGAAAACCTCTATTTCACCGAAAGTCCCTTCCCGCCCTCAGAAACACGGCTCCCTATCCAGCCTCACTGAGTCAAGGTCTGACCCCTGCCTCTCTGTGAGAATCGCGGGGTGGAAGAACCCCCAGTCCCGGGAGGTTTGAGTTCCGGTGATCTAAAGCAAGTGAGAACAGTTCTGAGCTTCAATTTCCCATCTGTAAAATGGGAAAGGAGCAAGCTCTTCCTCGCAGATTGTGTGAAGAATACAATTAGATATTGACAGGAGGGCACGGCGCGCAGCGCCCGGCAAACAGCTGGCGCCGGAGAAGGATCCCAGCGAGCTAGGGGCAATGATGGAGGCAGCGAGGCTGGAGTCCGGGGAAGGGGCGCGGGGCCTGCCGATCCCCACTCGGGGCCAGACACTCCGGGAACGTCCTCGAACGCGGCCGGGAGGGGGCGGCCCCGAGGCCCCGGCCGCCGCCGCAGCGGTACCAGCAGGTGCCGGGGCCTCGTCCACTCCACGAAGGGGCTGGTCGTCGGCCGGGACGGACACCCCGGGAGCCCAATGGCAAGCCGGCATCTGCCAGCGCCTGTCCAATCGGCGACGGTTGCCGGGCCGCGCTGGGTCTCCCGGCCAATGGGAAAATTCGCGTTCGGATGGGGCGGGGCGGAGGGTCGCGTAGCCGGCCAGACCCGCTTTGCGCACGGGCCGCGTGAGGGTCGGGGAGGGCTGGTCCCGGGGCTGCACGCTGGGCCCGGGAGGGGTCCGCCCCCGCACCGGCCCGAGTTGGGCACCTCGCGGACCGCCGACCGCGCGGCGCCCTAAGGACGCCGCGCCCGGTGCACCGAGAGACCCGGGGACGCCCGTCTGGGGGCGGGGGCCACGCTGCGGGGCCGCCCCCGCCGCGCTCCAGGTAGGCTTGGGCCGGGGGGCGGGGTCCAGAGGTCGCGGCCGGGGCTGGGACGAGGCCGGAGATCCGGGACCGGATCCAGGTTGCGGTCCAGCAGGGGACGGGGTCTAGGTGGGCAGCTGAGAGGGGAATAGAAGTCCCGCCGGGTATCGCGGCAGGGGGAGGAGTCGGGCTCCGCCCCACCTGCTCCTCGCCCGCGCCGCGCCGCGCGAGACCCTGGACCACGGGGGCGGGTCCCTTTGTGCGCGGCCTTGGGGCTGTGGCCGACAGGGCCAGGGCACCCGGCACCGCGCGCCCCCGCCGACACGCGGCGGCAACCCGCAGCCTTGACCGCCCAGCGCGACGCCGGGCGCCTTGCAGCTGGGGTCCAGCAGCCACGGAAACTTTCCAGGGGCCCGAGGGGCGGCGGGGCCCGGGAACTTTCCTGGGGCGGCGCGGCACTGGAACCCGCTGGGGCACGGCGGGACCAAGGGGATGTCCCAGCTCCCGCTGCTCCCGCCGCCTAGAGGACGAGGGAGGGGATGCCCGGAGTCCCTGCTTGTTGCCCTGAACGGGGCCTCCCTGCCCGGGGATCCCCCTGTTCCGCCACCCCTGGGTCCCCTCTGTGGGACACCGGGCCCCTGGCAGAGGTGGGTCCTCCCCACTCGGGGTGGTACTCAGCCGGAGTTTGCTGGGGTGTGGCCCCAGGGCAGGCGGCCCGAGATCCAGAGCCTTCCCATTTTAATCTTTAATTAAATGTTGGGTGCTTAAAATATGTCACTGTTTCTAACCTGTGCGTAACGTATCGCTGAAAAAAGAGCTCGGGGACTCTGGCTGTTTTCCCTCTGGACCCAGGCATGTTTAGAAACAAGAGAAAAGAATCACTTCAACAGGATTTCATCCTTTTGGGTCAGGCTCTCAGTGTAACCTCGGGTGGTTACGCCTCTCTCACAGCCGTTCCAGTTGTCACCTACGTCACTGTGTAGGACACACACCGAGTCAGGATTTATAAATGCAGGGGGTTGGGAGATGAGCGGTTTAGTGATGTAAGGGCAACATCTCCCTGTGAGGACATGCACCAGGGGTGGACTGAGAGCCTCCATCCCCTCCCTCTGCCTCCACTTGAGAAGCAGGCTACCACCAGAGGTCTGTTGGTCCAGAGCAGGTCGTGCCTGTCTTGTGTTCAGTGTATCTCTGGACTTGAGGTGGTGCTGGACACAGGAGACAATCAAAGACCTCTTACATGGCGTACTGCACCAATGGCCAGTAGACCTTGGGTCTGGCCATAGTATGTGGAGCTGGGACCCACAGCCTTGTCCTCTCCCACCCCCAGTACTGTGTCTGTCCCTGCTCCCTCAAGTCTGTGGTCCAGTGGCACCCAACACGGGGCTGGGTCCAGAGTGTTCACTATGCTCAGGATTCGGGTCCTGGCCTAGGAAGGAGGTTCACAGCCAAGCCAGCCCCTGCCCTGCTCTTCTTCACAGTCTTTTTTGCATAGACACAAGTACCTGCAGACCACGACCCTCCGAAGTAAACTGGGCCAGCTCTCAGTCCTGCTCAGTTAGCTTCCCCATGCCACATTGGGGTTCCATGGTGCCGCCTCCAGAGGTGGCCTGTCAGGTCTCTTCCCGGTACCGGGGTCTCTGCCTCTCTGAGGTTCTGTGAAGGCGTCCCTGTTTGTGCTACATAAAGATTCAGGGTAGATTTGCCACACCCACTTCACCCCAAGAGAAAGGCCTGAGGGGCATGAACAGTGGGATCCTGCACCTTCAGGGGGGATCCAGGAGTGACACACGGCTGGGGAGCAAGGACACCAGGCATGCCAGAACCCTAGCCAGTCCCTAGCAGCTGCCCTGTGCCCTGGTTTGGCCTCGGCAGAGGGACGGAGGGGGGGCAAGCTCTGTGGACTGCCCAGGGGACTATCGGGGGTTCTGGGGACTTCCCAGTGGCGGCTCAAGTCGGGGGGAAGGCATCTGTTTTCTTGCCACCAGCTTCCGTCAGGATAGTGATGAAGTCTTGGGCTGCTCAGCAAGAGACCCAGAATTAGGAAGTAACCAGAGGGAACACAGGGTCAGAAATCCCTTACTGGGCTTTCCTGACTGGGACAACTGCACAGTTTGGTTTATTTCACAGGTCAGGAGGATGAGCCCAGAGGGTGGACGCCCATTTCATCCACATCTGTCCCTCATCCCTTTCCTCACCTTGTGTCCCACACAGACTCTTCCCACTGCCCCAATGGATCTTGAGGAGCCAACAGCCTCTAGGAAGGCAGCGACTAGTGGATACGGCCACCAGAGGGCACCCAGGCCTGCCATGGCAGGCAAGACTAGCCCCACCCAGCCGCCCTCAGGGTTGGGACCCTTCCTGAGGAACCCGGTGGGGAGCCCAGAGCTCTGCTTTTCCAGACTGCCTGTCCAGGGTACAGAGCTGGAGAGGAGCAAGGATCCCTGGGGTGTAGCCCCTCCGTAGCCCCCAGAACCCCTCACCACATTTAGTTCAGGCAAAGGGGAGACCCCGGGCCATTGAGCACAGGCTCAGGCAAAGACCATGAAAACCAGGCCCTGAGGGAGGCCTCCTTCAAGCCTGTGCCCCAGGTGACTCCTTGGCTTCCGTTGGCTAACCCTGCCCCCATCTAAGGGTGCCAGTGCAGACCCTGAGTCAGCCTGTCAGGACGAGGCTGGGCCTCTTCCACTTAATCTCTGAAGAAGGTGCCACAGAAGTTGGTGTCTTTGCACATTGCACCCAAAGTGGCCAGCGGCCTGGAGGAGCACGTTAGGATTTGTCATGGTGGAGGAGGACGTGAGGCTTGCATGCAGAACAGGCTTCTAGAAAGACCTGCCTGACCCCCTCACCACCACCCCTGCCACTCCCACTTGGGGTCCTCATTACCTGCCATAGCCCCGAGTTGCCTGCCCAGCTGGGGCCCCATCCCTCATCTAGACTCAATTTGTGATCATGGAGCTGCCTAGTGCCAGGGACACAGGACCCGTCCATGGCTTTGCAGGCCTGGCTGCTTGGCAACCCTGGTGGGCTGGGCTCCTGCCCCAGTCGGAGATGCCGCAGGCCTTCCAAGAGTGGGGGCAGACTGGACAGATTTTCAGGGCACTCCAGTGTGGGGAGGCCCATGACGTGGATAGGCTTAGGCTCGAATGGCCGGGTGGAGTTATTTCACTTCTCAGGACCCTCCTCAATTGGGGAGGGAGCCCCGTAAGAGGCAGGTTTGGTGGCTCGCTTAGCCCCAAGGCTCCTAGTTTGGGGTGGGGAGTCCTAGGCCAAGTAAGTGACCCCAAAGCCTACAGATCAGCCCTGAGGGGATCCTAAGAAGGGATAGCCAAGACAGGTAACCCTGCACTCTGATCACAAATCCTGTCACTCATTCTCTCACTCTGTCTGCTCCCTCAGGGCTCTTGTCAGGCTCTGCCCTGCCCCCACCTCCTACACAGTGTCACCCTGGGGACCCATGCCTCCCCAAACCACCACCACCCTGCATCCCCCAGAGCCTCCCATTTCCCCTACTCTACTCCTGCAAGAAGCCTTTGGTGCCCCACTCCCAGCAGCCCTGCAAATACCCTCCCCCCGCTGGTGTCTACTACTGGCTCTCTTCTGTTTATGGAGCTCTTCACCTGGCTAGAGCCCCACAAGGAGGGAGCATGTTCTTTTTGTGGCCGAATATCCCCAGCTGAGGTGGGGGCACTGCGAACAGGAAGACCTAAGTTCAAATCCCAGACCCAGTTTACCCATCTGTAAAATGGGGTTTGGGCCAATCCAAGGCCCCTAGCGAGAGTGACATGAGGGCACATAGCCAGCACCTTGTGAGGCTCTGCACAGGGCCAGCACTGAGGGGGGAGGTTGACAGTTATCCAGACTGATAAGAAAGGCATGTTGTTCTCTGTGGGACAAAACCTATGTGAACGCTTAAGCCAAAAACAGAAGTGTCCCAGAAACATCACATTGCAAGTTGAGCTGCTTCCTGAGCCTCAGACTTCAGGGTGGTAACAGCAGGTCCTCTGCTGTGGGTGGAGCGGGTGTCGTGGGTGGGCAGGCTCCCCCCCAGACTGTCGTCCTAGGCACACACGAGAGTGAGCGTGCTCGAGTACATACTCGAGTACATACATGCACGCGCACACACCTGCCTGGCTCAGGCCACTAGTCTTTCCTGCCTCAGCTCCATGCATCCTGATCTTCCCAGGATCCCACCGTGACTCAGAGCCCCTCCTGGTGATGACGGGGCTGCTGGGAGGCAGGGACACCTACCCTTGGGGCCCCCACCCAGGCCACATCCACAAAGGAAGATTTAGGTAGAGAAGCAGTCTGGAAAACACTGTAGAGCCCGGGGGAGAGAGCTTCTGTCACCTTTGACCACCCCCAGAATGGCTTTCCATTTGTTTGACCCAGACCTCTCCTCCTCTTTGTGCCACTCTGGCTTTGGTTTGCAGTTGTAAAGATTTTATTTTTAAGTAATCTCTACACCCAACACAGGGCTTGAAGAGTTGCATGGTCTTTGGGGCGCCTGGGTGGCTCAGTCAATTAAGCATCTGCCTTGATCTCAGATCATGATCCCAGGGTCCTGGGATGGAGCCCCACGTCAGACTCTCTGCTCAGCAGGGGAGCCTGCTTCTCTCTTCCCACTACCCCTGTTCTCTCTCTCTCTCTGTCAAATACATAAATAAATCTTAAAAAAGTATTGCATGCTCTACCAACTGAGCCAGCCAAGTACCTACCACCCTGTTTTCATTTTTATTGACACAAACACTCTCCGGCCTGGTCTCTAGCCTTAGATACAGTGGTGGAGAATGTGTCCTCTGGGTCATGGGCTGAGACAGGAAGCCCATGAGGGCTGCAGCTCCTACATGTGAGGGACACATACCCATAAGTCTGGTCACTTGGTCCCAGGGTCTGGGAGCTGGGCTGCCTGCCTAACAGGAATGTGGGTTCTAGGGCAGCCCCAAGGAGCATCAGGACAGGCAGATGGCTTGTTACACAAGGCAGGAGTGGGATCCTGGAGAGAAGAGCAGAGCTAGGCAGGTGTTGAGGTGGGGGGCAGTGGGACCCTGGTGCAGAAGTTCTCCTTGCTGTACTGTTTATCACAATGAAGCACACCTGGCCTTCTGGAATGGGGAAGACATTATTATCAATCTTCAGCTGAACAGTCACAGTTTTGAAGGTCAACAGTGGTAGAAACATTTATAAGGGATGGTGATAGTTTGACATAGACTGCAGACACCATGGTTCCAGTCGAGTGGGGATAAGAGAACATGCATGAAGGTATGGGTCCATGTCAGGAGCTCTGTCAGATGACCTCAGGGTCTGGGATGACACTGCCCCACCAGG
Organism: Mellivora capensis; assembly: GCA_004024625.1. NCBI lineage: Eukaryota > Metazoa > Chordata > Mammalia > Carnivora > Mustelidae > Mellivora > Mellivora capensis. Next base: position 127,898 of record PISX010000572.1, read on the forward strand.
GGTCTGGCCTCATCCAAAAGGGACTTAGCCCAACAGGTTGATCTCACAGGGTACCCTGTGGTTTCCCTACAGGAGCTGGGGCTGGCAGGATGGGCGTTTGGACATGCTGATCTCCCCTCAAGACAGGTAAGTGTCCTGGGCTTGGCCTGGGGCCGTCCCCCTCTTCTCATGGGACAGAAGAGTGCCCTCCTGGGCCTGGCAGGTGTGACTGAAAGAGGGCTGGCCCCGGGGTGGTGGATGCTTCTGGTCATCCTCACTCCGGGGGCTGATACCAGGACATTGGCTGGATCTGTTCTTCACCTGTCTTGAGTTGGAGGCCTGCCATGCTTGGCTCAGCATAGCCTACCCAGCTTGGCTCTTAGCTCAGGTGGTCCTTGCTGCCCAGGGGAGACTAGAGCTCCCAGCTGGGGACAGACTGGCACGTGCTGGCCCGTGGCCCTGGGCGTTACCAGTGTTTGTAGGTTTCCCTGGTAGTCGCTTCTCCAACGAGGCTAAGGCCTGGGAAGTACGGCAGGGTTGGGAAGCAGTATGCTCCCTGTGTCCCCCAGATCCCTCTGAATGATGGGAAAGTATGCACTGCCAGCACCCTGGCCTGGCAAAATTTGCTTCAGTGGTTGTGTTTACAGAGTGGTGATGGCTAATGAGAGTGCCTCTGCTCATTCTTGTCCCTCTGGTATGGATGTCTAGTCCCCAACCCAGCCATCTGCTCCTGCCTCACTGCGGGGTGCTGTCTCTGTGAGAGGCTTGGCCAACCCAGCCCTGTGGATGGTCAGTGGCCCTGAGTATCCAGGGTGGATGGCCAGCCCGGCCAATGCCACGCCGTGTGGTAAGAAGACAGTGGCCACAGACCTAGGAGCCCCCAGGCCTCCAGACTCCTCAGCGTTCTGTGTCAAGGACAGGGAGGGACAGGGCCTGGCTCCTTCCTCCCTATCCCACAGGACTGTGGTGTGGTGTGGTGTGAAGCTGCCAGCTGGCTGGTGGTAGCTGGTCCTCTGCTGCCACCTGGCGGTGTCCCACCTGGGCCGATCAAGGTCAGGCCAGGCAGCTCAGTTGCAGGCTGTTGGGCCATAGTGGGGCCTCTGGATTGGGGTAAAGAGGCTCAAGCTGCATCCAGGGCTCAGACTGTGGCCTTGCTTGTGGTGTGTGTGACGTGGTGTCTGGGAGCGAGTTTGGCAGGGTGATGGTCCCTACCCTCCTTAACTTCTGGTAGGCCACCACACGTCAGGTTGGCCAACCAGCCGAATACCGAATGATAGCTCTGGTCACAGGGTCTCCCTTATCCTGCCCACCACTCTTGCTTGGTCTCCCAGCATTGCTTGCTTGTTTCCTGTCCCAATTTATCTCTTTCTGTCTCCTGCTCTTGGCCTTCTCCCAGCTTTCCTCTGGTCTTTGTGTCTCTCTCGGCCTTTTCCTCTCTGTTGTGTCTGTCCTGTCGTGTCTTCCTCAAGTGTAGTCATTGATTATTCTTGTCTGCCACAGCGATTGGCTGCTCATGTCTGCCCTGGGCACTGGAATACTCGCTGTGGCGTTCGTGCCATCTCTTCTATGGTCTGGGACCATTTCACAAACTGGGAAGCAGAACCTGGGTCCTGGCTGGGGGCTCCCTGCTCTGTGGTCCCTGGGGTATAACCCTGTCCACATTAGGAGGGAGAAGGGGAAGGGGAGACCTGGTGACTCTGTTGGGAAAGGGGCTGATGGCAAGCACCCGTGTATCTCCCATACTTGCTTTCAGCCATTCTGTACCCAGTTGCTGAGCTCCACGTCAGACAGAGTGTTGTGACCCCATCAGACACAGGCCTGCTGTAGGGGAGTCCCTGGCCTGGCCAAGAAGGCAGCAACAAACAGAAAATGGCCAACCGTAGAACTGTAAGCCAGTGACGAGAATTGTGGGCCCCCCTGACAAAGGGGGGCTGGAAGGCAATGCAGGAGTGATGCTGATACTCGGGTTGCGGGGGCCCTTCACTGCACTCATCCTAGCACTGATAACACCTCCTGGGGACCACACCGCCCCCTGCCTAGCCTGGTCTTGCCCTGTGGCGGCCTTGTAGTCAGCCTCCACGTAGCTGTGCTGAGCATGGCCGCACTTCTGTGACTGCTGGACCCATGCTGGTGGTTTTTTGGGTTTCGATGTGTTTCTCAGTCACCAATCGGAATCTTTATTTTAAAGCATGAATTCTTCCCTCATCTGTGTGCCTGCAGCAAGTTCTTTCTTAATCTTTCAATTTTTGTTTATGATAGCTTTTCATGTTCAGAAATTTTTCATATTTTGTAGTGAAGTTCAGTGAACGTTTTCCTTTTTCAGTCATTCCGTTGTCCTCCTTGAGCTCCTAGTCTGGTAAAGGCACCCCTTTCTTTTCCTGAGGTATTTCTAGTTTAGTGTTTTGCATTCAAGCTTTCATCTGTCTAGAATTTATTTTGACATAAGTGTAAGTTGAAGATTTAACTTAGTTTTTCATTTGTATCTGAACTATTTCTTTCTTTTTTTTTTTTTTTAAGATTTTATTTATTTATTTGACAGAGATCACAAGTAGGCAGAGAGGCAGGCAGAGAGAGAGGAGGAAGCAGGCCCTCCGCTGAGCAGAGAGCCCAATGCAGGGCCGGATCCCAGGACACTGGGACCACAACCCAAGCTGAAGGCAGAGGCCCAACCCACTGAGCCACCCAGGCGCCCCTCTTTCTTCTTTTTTTTAAGATTTTATTTATCCATGGGGTTATTTATCCATGTTGACTAACATTTTCCATCACCACAAGTTGGAAGCATTGTGTAACGTGTCCTCAGGTTTGCGGTGCCCGTGGCAAGCATCCAGCCCTTAGCCAGTGCCCACTGCCTGATTAAAGAGATCAGGTTGGAGCCTCCCCTCGAACAGTGTTTGCTCTCAAAAGTCATGGTTATTCTACACGTTTACCCCACATGTGCTTGCTGGAACCACTCTGCTGGGTCCCTCTCCTTGGGACTTCTGTGGGCTTCACGTTAGGCTTCACTCTTCGGAGCCAGTCGGCCCTCCCTGTGTGGATCTGTGGCATGTCCTCCACTGGTCTCCCCATGTCTCAGGGCTCTCACAAGAGAGCCTATCCACACCCCCTCTGAGCACCCTTGTTTCCTGAAAAGAGGTCCCTGCATGATAGAGTCCCTCAGAAACAGGGCCCCTGCTGGTGTGGCCGGAGAGCCTGGTGCAGGTGCTGTTCTCGTTCCTGTGCAACTCTCAGCCAGGCATCTGGGGACCTCTGGAATCAGACTCCTGGGTCATTTCCAGGTGGGCAGGTGCCCAGAGGAGCCTCAAGCCTTTCCCACCCCCACAGCCCATGCTTCTCCGGTGAAGCAGGAGGAAGAACATTCTCTACAGAGGACTTGGGCTCAGACCCTGGCTCTGCTCATGCTACGGACCTTGTGAAGGGCTTGGCACCGGTGGTGCTCCGCTGCGGTGACGGCCCAAGCGCTGCACCAGCTTCCGGCTGTGCCATCCTTGTTCCCAGTGATTCACAGCTGCTGGTATGGCTGGTGCAGCGGGGCTGACTGAAAGAGGCCTGCATCGCCCAGGCCCCCAGGCGAGATGGTACTGGGGTGGCCTATGCAGGCTGTCCTGGCCCGGGGTGTCTCTGCAAGCCTAGGTAGCATTTACCCAGCCCTGCTTTTCCCTGGCCCCCCAGCCCCCAGCTTATCTGGCCGGCAGGAAGACTGCCCACCCACTATTACTATCAGGTGGGGAGATGGAAGTATTACCCCCCACACCCCCACCCTTCGCATCTTGCCAGGTTGACTTTGGAGCTGATGAGTTTGGTATTTCAAATATGCCTTTAGTTAAACTTTTTCTTTTTAAAATATTTTCACTCTCTGGTGAAATCCTAATTAGGCCATTCATTTGTCTGAATGTATTTGCTGCTCTCTGCATTTTGCAAGATAATGAGGATTCGAGATCCTGCCATCCCCAAGCTCTCAGGGCCTTCACTTTCTGCCCTGGAGGGAGATGCTGGCACCCCCTGGGCCAGACCTGCCTGTGGGATCTGGGCCACAGTGCCTGGGGGTGGGGGAGCACCAAGTGCACAGATGGGGAAAGTGAGGCCTGGGCTGCTGAGGAGTCTGGGATTGTGTAGGTGAAGGGGTCTCAGCCCCAGTGAGGCCCACCCTTCACAAAGCAGCATCTCCCTTCACCCCAGGCTCAAGATCAAGGCCAAGGGAGGTGCCTTCTAGATCCTGCTGGCCCAGGCTCCCCTGGATGTGCCTGAGGGGCTGCGAGCAAGGGAGAGGGCACGATACTAACCCGTAGATGTCAAATGACCAGGGCATCAAAGTCCTCTGTTAAACTTTTTAAAGATTGATTTTATTTATTTGTTTGAGGGAGGTGGGGAGAGAGAGAGAGAGAGCAAGCACTCACAATCCTGTGGGGAGGGTGGTTGGAGCAGAGGGAAATAGAGAATCTCAAGCACACTTTTGGATACCAGAGCCCTGTATGGGTGGGCTTCATTTCATGACCCTGAGATCATGACCTGAGCTGAAATCCAGAGTCAGATGCTTAACCACCTGAGCCATCCAGGCACCGCCCCCCCACTTCCATTTTCCTTTTTTTTTTTTTTTAAGATTTTATTTATTTATTTGACAGAGATCACAAGTAGGCAGAGAGAGAGGAGGAAGCAGGCTCCCTGACAAGCAGAGAGCCCAACACGGGGCTCGATCCCAGGACCCTGGGATCAGGACCTGAGCTGAAGGCAGAGGCTTTAACCCACTGAGCCACCTAGGCACCCCTGCTATTTTTTAATTTTTTTATTTTTAAGATTTTATTTATTTGATGGAGAGAGAGAAAGCACAAGCAGGGAGAGGGAGAAGGAGGCTCCCCACTGAGCAAGAAGCCCGATGCAGGGCTTGGGGCCAGGACCCCACGATAACAACCTGAACCGATGGCAGATGCCTAACAGACTGAGCCACCCAGGCGCCCCTTCATTTTCCTTTTTTTTTTTTTAATTTTTAATCTTATTTTATTTTTTCAGTATTCCAAGATTCATTGTTTATGCACCGCACTCAGTGCTCCATGCAATGTGTTCCCTCCTTAGTATCCACTCACCCATCCCCTCACCCCTCTCCCCTCCAAAACCCTCAGTTTGTTTCTCAGAGTCCACAGTCTTTCATGGTTCCTCTCCCCCTCCGATTTCCCCCAATTCACTTTTCCTTTCCTTCTCCTAATGTCCTCCATCTTATTCCTTATGCTCCACAAGTAAGTGAAACCATATGATAATTGACTTTCTCTGCTTGACTTATTTCACTCAACCTAATCTCCTCCAGACCCATCCATGTTGATACAAAAGTTGGGTATTCATCCTTTCTGACGGAGGCATAATACTCCATTGTATATATGGACCACATCTTCTTTATCCATTCGTCTGTTGAAGGGCATCTTGGTTCTTTCCACAGTTTGGCAATTGTGCCCATTGCTACGATGAGCATTGGGGTGCATATGGCCCTTCTGTTCACTATATCTGTATCTTTGGGATAAATACCCAGTAGTGCAGTTGCAAGTTCATAGGGAAACTCTATTTTTAATTTTTTTTAAATTTATTTTTATTCTCTATTTTTAATTTCTTAAGGAATCTCCACACTGTTTCCAAAGTGGCTGCAGCAACTTGCATTCTCACCAGCAGTGTAAGAGGGTTCCCCTTTCTCCACATCCTCTCCAACACTTGTTGCTCATTTTGCCTTTTAAAAGATACTATATATGTGTGCTTGTTTCTAGAAAATGTAGAAGATACAGAAAAGAAGGAAAATAAAATCATACCTATTGTACCTGTACAGCCCAGCACTTTCTGTCCTTCCTTCTGGGGAGGTGATTTCCACATGTGCATGTGTAAGAGGGCTGGAGGTTGGGGCGCCTGGGTGGCTCAGTTGTTAACATCTGCCTTCTGCTCAGGTCATGAACCCAGAGTCCTGGGATTGAGCCCCACCTCGGGCTCCCTGCTCAGCCGCAAGCCTGCTTCTTCCCCTCCCACTCCATCTGCTTGTATTCCCTCTCTCGCTGTGTCTCTCTCTGTCAAATAAATAAAATCTTAAAAAAAAAAAAAAAAAGAGGGCTGGAGGTTATGATCCCCACCCCCCACCTCACCAGCATCTCCCAAATTGGTGTTGGGATGCTAGGCCAAAGCAGATGCGTGGGCTCCCTGTTTCTAGGTAATACTTGTGGTTGGCTGTGCTGGTCCTGCCTTTTGCGGGGTGTGGGGGGGAGACACACCCATGTCAGTCCCCCTCTGTCCCTGAGGCCCGTGCGCCCCTCAGCTAAGAGCTCAGAAGCACATCCCATCACGGACTCAGGCTCTTTGGAGTTCTCTACCATCAGGGCCTCTGTAGTAAATAACTTTTGCCCAGAGCTGTTTTTCTACATTTAAACAACTTGGGCTTGACCTTGAGGTTCAGGCACTGCTGGGGTGTCTGTGTGTGTGGCGGTGTGTGTGTACGTGTACACACAGACACACTCATGCTGGGGACAGAGCCTTGGTGGGAGCCATCAGATGCCAATGTGGCCTGAGAGAGTGGCCTAAGGGTGTGCCCCATGACAGCCCTTCTCCCAAGAGATCTCTGTCTTCAGACAGCCCAGCCAGGGACCTGCATAGGAGACGGGCCCCCAGGAAAGAAAGACAATACAGGGAGGAACACCTCCTGTGAGGACCTCATCTCACCTCCTATCCGCTCAAGTGTGCAATGGGAGCTCGGGGTGTCCCTGCAGGCGTGTGTGAGCTGACGCCACTCCTGACGTTGTGCTGAGGGATGCTGGTGATCAGGAGGCTAGGCTGGTCCCTGGCTCTGTGGGCATTGCACACAGTGGGTGCAAGGGCCTCCCCCCACCCCTTGGCCTCTGCTCCCACCAGGCTGTCTCATGCCTACTTCCCCAATCCCAGGCTGATGCCCAGGGGATTTGGAGCCCTGGCAGTGCCAGCACTCCCACAGATGATTACTTTTGAGGTGAGTCACTTGAACCCTCTGGGAGGGCGCACTGATGGCTCTGTCGTAAGAGCCAGAGCTTCAGTGGGGAGTCTCCTCTGCACACAGCTGGAGGCCCCAGGCTCAAGACACCTCAGTGCCTCCACCCTTATCCAGGGGACCATGATGGGGGAAGGGCACTAGGGCTCTGAGAGTGCCAGCTGTGCCCCTCGGAGCATATCATGGGCTGCCCAGTTCACCCACCGTGGGTCAGCATAGGGTGCAGAAGACAGGACAGGGTTGAGAGGGAAACAAGGGTGGGAAGGGGAGGGGTGCAGGAGGGAGGAAGGGCAAGGATGTAGGAGTATAGGAGACAAGGCAGGTAGGGATGCAAGAGGATGTGGGGGTGCAAGGAGGCAGACATAGCGGAAAAGGGGACTTTAGGGAAAGCGGAGGTTCAGGGGAAGGGAGAGGCAAGGCTGTAGGGAGAGGGCAGGGAACAGGGGAAGTGAAGGTACCAGAGAGGTATGGGAGTACAGAGTGGAGGAGCAGGCATGGAGGGAGAGGCAAGGATGCCGGGGGAAGTAAGGGCAGTGTGCAGGGCGAGGCAGGGATGCTGAGGGCAGGAGGGAGGCCAGCAAGTAGTTGAAGGGCCCAGGTTCAGGCCCTGTTATAGTATGTTCTTTTTTTTTCTTTTAAGATTTTATTTATTTATTTGACAGAGACACAGAGAGAGAGGGAACATAAGCGGGGAGTAGGAGAGGGAGAAGCAGGCTTTCCACTGAGCAGGGAGCCCAATGTGGGGCTCCATCCCAGGACCCTGGGATCATGACCTGAGCCGAAGGCAGACGCCTAATGACTGAGCCATCTGGACGCCTCCGTAGTATGTTCTAGGTACCCTGGCCACACACTGAGCCTTCTGAGAACTTGAGCCTGGGAAAGGGGCTTTCCTGAACACCCCATGAGGGCCAGTGTAGGCTCTGGGACTCCTGACCCTTCTGCCCCCCATCAGTTGGCACAGACTACCAGCCTCACCTGTCACCTCCTGCCTGGGGTGAGCAGCAGGCTTATTGCCACCCAGGGGGGCAGGTGACCTGTCCAGGGCCCCAGAAGGTGCTGGGACCACAGCTGGGGCAGGGACTTGCATGGGACCAAAATCATCTTCTCTCTTGGGCCTCCCCAGCATGGGGTTGGGGAATTATGATGGGGAAACTGAGGCTAAACAAGCAGAGCTGGGCCCTGCTCCCAGGCCTGCCCCAGGCAAGCATATCTTCCCTTTCCAGTTGTCTCGGTGACAGTTCTCTGGCATTTGCCTGTCTGCAGGGAGCAATTGGTTATGATGAGACTATTTCAGTATTTGTATTTGAAGAAGTAATTCCAGACATTTCTTTGCCAAACCTTTGAAACAGGGCATTGCTTAATTTTTAATTAAGCCTTTATGCTTGCAAACTTTTGTCTTTAGAAAAGGGCCAGGACATCCAGTGGTGGGGGTGGGGTGGTCGATGTCCCAGGGCATGTGCAGGGAAGGAGGCCATCTGGGACTATGACACAGGCAGCAACCTTGTGCCCTGTAGGAACCCTAGGCCCTTGCACGTCCCCTTGCTCCTGGTGGCTCTGTCCTCTGCTGGGACTCCACTGCCCAGAGCATGAGCATGGTTGATGGGCAGGAGGAGTGAATCTCAGACAAGACCCAGGGCCCAAGAATAGCAGCCTTGGGTAGGGGCAGGGGGCTGGGTAGCTGTGGAGGGGTGTTTGCTGTCCCCTTCCCTGAAGCTGGTGGGGGCTGTTTCAGTCGGGGGAGAAGAAGCCTTTCAGCTGGGCCTGGTTCTCTTGCTCATTCCTTTTTTTTTTTTTTTTTTTTAAGATTTAATTTTTTTTTAAAGATTTTATTTATTTATTTGACAGAGAGAAAGATCACAAGTAGGCAGAGAGGCAGGCAGAGAGAGGGGGAAGCAGGCTCCCTGCTGAGCAAAGAGTCTGACCGGGGCCCGATCCCAGGACCCTGAGACCATGACCTGAGCCAAAGGCAGAGGCTCAACCCACTGAGCCACCCAGGTGCCCCTAAGATTTAATTTTTTGACAGAGAGAGAGAGAGAGATAACAAATAGGCAGAGAGGCAGGCAGAGAGAAAGGGAGAAGCAGACTCCCTGTTGAGCAGGAATTCCCAATGTGGGGATCGATCCCAGGACCGAGGCCATGACCCGAGCCGAAGGCAGAGGCTTAACCCACTGAGCCACCCAGGCGCCCCCTCTTGCGCACTCCTTTAGCCAGTACTTATCTGGTTTCTCCCCCTGTGGGATCCCCCATGGCCTCGAGGACAAAAGCCACATCTGGTCCCTGTGACACCCTCAGCCCTGCTCCTTGCCACACCCACCTCCAGACTTGGCAGGCACTGCCTCAGTGAGAGTACCTGTGGACCCACTCCCTGCATCGTTCTAGATGCAGAGATGCCCTCAGCAAGGCAGCATTCTCCTAAATCTTCAGGAGCCCGAGGCAGTCCTTCTCCTGACATTTCTCCAGTTTTTCACAAAAATCGGCCTCCCTTTGGAACATGTGCTCGGGTTCCTCAGTGTCGCCCAGGCCTGGGAGGCACAGTACTCTGTTGGTCTAGATACTGTTTTCCGGCTGTTTGTCCTTGCTTCCTTCTTGTGACAGAAACGAATTGAGTGCCTGCCACGTGCCAGATGCTGGCCAGCAGCCACTTAGCTCTGGCCTATAACCCAGCAGAGGCCAAGGGGGTCACTTTCCCCATCAACCCCCTCACCTTGGGTACCACACGTGGCGGCAGGGGAGGGCTTAGATTTGTTGTGGTGTTTGGCCCATGCAGAGGCCTGAGAGCTGGGGACTGCACTTCATAGCGTGATCCTGGGCTCACAGGCTGATTTTCTGCATCTTCTCTAAGTCCTGTTCTCTCTGAACTACATCTATGAGAAATTTCTATTTCTGGCATGTGAAAGGTATTCAGAAATGCATTGGTCATTTCAATTGGAATCTTGGTTTGGGGACTTAGATACCTGTGTGCTATTTTAGGTTTGTCCTAGTTTATTCATATTTATTCTTTTTAAAAAAAATTATTCTGGAATCATTTATGTTGTTGATTCTCTGTTAGAAATTGGGTATTACTCCTGGGAGAGCTTTAGAGATAGAAAACAGGGAGCTTGTTGGAAGGATGTTTTAGCATTTTTCATTCAGCCCTGATACACTTGTACTCATAGTCATTCTTTACTGTTTAATAATGAAAGTATTTAAAGCTGTGAATTTGCCTCTGAGTATAGCTTTGGCTGCTTCCCCCCAACTTATTGAGATTTAATTGACATATAACACTGTGTGGGTTTACGGTGCATTGTGATGATTTGGTACATGTATGTATTACAAAATGTTTACCACAATAAGATTAGTTAACACATCCTTCATCTCACATAAATTACCATTGTTTTGTTGTTATAATGAAAACATTAGACATAGCAACTTCTCTTATAGCAACTTCTAAGTATATAATGTGGTGTTGTCAATTATAGTCACCATGCTGTACATTAGATCCCTGGAACTTACCATATAACTGGAAGATATCTTCCATATCTCCTTTGACCTGCATCTCCCCATTTCCCCTATCCTTGGCCCCAATAAGCACCATTTTACAACCCATATATTTTTATGTGTGATGTTTGAATATATATTTCACTGTTTGTAAATAGTCAACTTTGTATGATTAACATTTTTTTAAAAGATTTTATTTATTCATGAGAGACAGAGAGAGAAAGAGAGACGCAGAGGCAGAAGGAGAAGCAGCTCCCCAAGGAGCAGGGAGCCTGATGAGGACTCGATCCCAGGATCCCAGGATCATGACCTAAGCTGAAGGCAAGATGTTTAAGCATCTGAACCACAAGGGTGCCCTGTATGCTTAAATTTTTTATCTTTTTCTACTTATTTAAAAGAATGTTTTACATATTCTAAGAGCCACAAGATGGCTCTTTTTAAATTTTATTTTTAGGGGTGCCTGGGTGGCTCAGTGGGTTAAAGCCTCTGCCTTCAGCTCAGGTCATGATACTGGGGTCCTGGGATCAAGCCCCACATTGGGGTCTCTGCTTGGCGGGGAGCCTGCTTCCTCCTCTCTTTCTGCCTACTTGTGATCTCTGTCAAATAAATAAATAAAATCTTTAAAAAATAAATAAATAAAAAATAAAAAATAAATTTCTATTTTTATTTGGTAAAATACACCAAATTTACCATCGTACCCATTCTTCAAAGTCTCGTTCTGTATCATCGGGTATATTAATACTGTTGTGCAGCCAACCTCCAGAACTTTTTCATCTTGCAAAATTGACCCTCTGTATCCATTAATGAACATTAATGAACCCATTACCCCCTTTCCCCAGCCCCTGGAACCACCATTCTACATTGTCTTTCTAGGAATGTGACTAATTTAGATGACTCATAAAAGTAGCCCGATACAGCATTTGTCTTTTCATTATTGGATTATTTCACTTAGCATGATTTCTCAAGATTCCTCATGTTGCATCACGTGTCAGAATTTCCTTCCTTTTAAAGGTGGAATCATCTTCCATTGATAGTAACATTCTGTGATCCATAAGTGTATATCACATTTTGTTTATCCATTCATCTGTTGGTAGGCATTTGAGTTGCTTTGCCTTTTGGCTATTGTGAATAATGCTGTTATGAGCATGAGTATTAAATACCTCTTCAACACTATACTTTCACCTCTTTTGGATATATACCCAGAGGTGGAATTGCTTGGTCATACAGTATTTCTATTTTTAACTTTTTGAAGAACCACCATATTGATTTTCTTAGCGGCTATGCCATTTTACATCCCACCAGCTGTGCCCAAGAGCACCAATTTCTCCACATCCTTACCAAAACCTGTTATTTTGTGTTTTGGAGAGTAGCCATCTAATGGGTGTAAGACAACACTTCACTGTGCTTTTGATTTGCATTTCCCTAACATTAGTAATATTGGGCATCTTTTCATATACTTGGCCATTTATGCATCTTCGTTAAAGAAATGTCTGCTCAAATCTTTTCCCCGTTTTTTTAAACTGGGTTGTTTGTTTGCTGCTGTTGTTGAGTTGTAGGAGTTCTTTACGTACTTTGGAAGTTAATGCCTTTGGAAGTTAAAATGTTTCTGCCATTCTCTGCATTGCCTTTTTACTTTGTTGATTGTGTCATTTGAACAGAAGTTTTTAATTTTGACAGGGTTCGATTTACCTATTTTTACTTTTCTTGCCTATGCTTTTGGCATCATATCCAGGGAATCATTGCCAAATCCAACATCATAAAGCTTTCCCCCTATGTTTTCTTCTAAAAGTTTTATAGTTTCAGGTCTTATGTTTAGACCTTTGATGCATTTTTAATTTTTGCGTATGTTATAAAAGCTTACAACTTAATTCTTTTCCATGTGGATATCCAGTTTTCCTAGCACCATTTGTTGAAAAGACAGTTCTTTCCCCCATTGAATGGTCTTGACAACCTTGTAAAAAATAGTTGATTATATATATGTGAAGATTTATTTTTATTCTATTCCATTGGTCTATTTCTGCCTTTATGTCATGACAACACTGTTTTCATTATTAAAGCTTTGTAATAAATTTTGAAATCAGGAGTGATTTCAGTGAGACCCCTGACTTTGTTCTTTTTTATGATTGTTTTAGCTGTTCAGGATCTTTGAAATCCCGCATGGATTTTGGATGGAGTTTTCACTTTCTGTAAAAAATTATTTTGTAAAAAATGATTTTGATAGGGACCAAATTAAATTGGTAGATCACTTTGGATAATATTGACACCTTAACAATATCAAGTCTTCCATTCCATACATATGAAATGTCTTTCCATTTGTGTATGTAGGTATCTTTAATTTCTTTCAGCAAGGTTTGTAGTTTTCAGTGTGCAAATCTTTCCTCAACTTAGTTAAGTTTATCTCTCAGGTTTTTTTGTTCTTGATGCTATTGTAACTGAAATCGTATTCTTAATTTCCTTTTCAGATTATTCATTGTGAGTGATTTGTTCATTGATTTTTTTACCCTACAACTTTACTGGTTTATTAGTTCTGAGAGAGTGTGTGTAATCTTTACGATTTTCTGCATTTAAGATCATATTATCTGCAAACAAAATTTCACGTCTTTCTTTCCCATTTGGATACCTTTTATTTCTCTCTGTTGCTTTACTGATCTGAGATTTTTAATAGAAGAGGACTTGAACAGAAGTGGCAAAAACAGCATACCTGTCTTATTCTTGATCTTGGGAGAAAAGCTTTAACTCTTTCATTATTGGGTCTGATGTAAGCTATGGTGTATGTACAGTATAATTTGTAGCATATGTAGTATGGAGTCCTTTTTTCTGTATAGCCTTTATCATGTCAAGGCATTTCTTTCTATTCCTAGTTTGTTTTATGTTTATATCATAAGAGAATGTTGAATTTTGTCAAGTGTATTTTAGGTATCAATTGAAATTATCATTTTCCCCCATTATTTTGTTAATATACAGGGCATTATGTCAGTTAATTTTCATATGTTGAGCCATCCTTGAATTCAGGAATAAATCCCACTTGGTTATGGTGTATAATCCTTTGACTGTACTGCTGAATTCAGTATGCTGGTGGTTTGTTGAAAAAAAATTTTTTTAAAGATTTTATTTATTTGACAGAGAGAGAGACAGTGAGAGCAGGAACAACACAAGCAGGGGGAGTGGGAGAGAGAGAAGCAGGCTCCCTGCAGAGCAGGGAACCTGATGCAGGGTTCCATCCCAGGACCCTGGGATCATGATCCGAGCCACCCAGATGCCTCTTTGTTGAAGATTTTTGCATCAGTTTTCACAAAAGGCTGTTGAAACATAGTTTTCTTTTATGGCTTTGGTATCAGGGTACTTCCAGCCTTGTAGAATGAGTCAGTATTTCCTTGCTTGTCAATTTTTGGGGATGGTTTGAAGATTAATGTTAACTCCTCTTTGAGTATTTGTTAGATTCTCTAGTGAAACCTGGGCCTTCATGGGAGGGTTTTGATTACTGATTCAATCTCCCTGCTAGTTAAAAGTCTGCTCAAGTTTTGTTTCTTCATGGGTCAGTTTTGGTAGTGTGTGTGTTTTTAGGAATTTGTTCATTTCTTCATTTCTTGCATAGGTTATGCAATTTGTTGGTGTATGATTGTTCACAATATTCTCTTATAATATATATTTTTTAAAGATTTTATTTATTTATTTGACAGAGATCACAAGTAGGCAGAGAGGCAGGCAGAGAGAGAGGGGAGAAAGCAGGCTCCCTGCAGAGTAGAGAGCCTGATGCGGGGCTGATCCCAGGACTCTGGGATCATGACCTGAGCCTAAGGCAGATGCTTTAACCCACTGAGCCACCCAGGCGCCCCTCTTATAATCTTTTTATTTAAAAATATTATACAGAAAAGAGACATACTGAACACAAGAGAGTGGGGTTTTTTGTGTTGTGTTTTTTTTTACTTTTTTCAAGTGTTTTTTTTTTTTTAAAGATTTTATTTATTTATTTGACAGACAGATCACAAGTAAGCAGAGAGGCAGGCAGAGAGAGAGGAGGAAGCAGGCTCCTCGCTGAGCAGAGAGCCCGATGCGGGGCTCGATCCTAGGACCCTGGGATCATGACCTGAGCCGAAGGCAGAGGCTTTAAACCACTGAGCCACCCAGGCGCCCTACATTTTTCAAGTTTATTTTTAAGCAACTGAATTTGTAAAATTAAGGTAGCTAAAAATGTTCCTTTGTCTTTCTTAATTTTTTTTCCAGTTTCACTGAGTATAATTGACAAATCTATAAGCTACTTGATGTGTATGTCATGGTGATAGAATATACAAATACATTGTGAAAGGGCTCCTGCCGTCTAGTTAATGAACACATCCGTGATGTCATGACTTTTGTGAGTTTATATTGTGTGTTAGTCTGTGTATGTGGTGTTTGGGTTTGTTATTGTTGCTCTTTTTGACTTGGTTGGATTTTGTTTTGTGTTTCATGGATTCATACCTAATCTCTTTTTTTTTTCATACCTAATCTCTTACACTCATCAGTCCACAGATCCACAGATATCCTGAGACAGTAAAAATACTCCCCACAGGCAGCTTGCAAAGGATGGCTAGGGACAGCTGAAGTCCTTGTAAGGCACGCAGTATATCAGGGCCTTGCTGGAAAATCCATTTCAGCCCCTCAGCAGCCCTTGTTCCCCAAGGCACGGGGTCTGGAACTTCTGCCTATGGTGGGGTGACTCCCAGCTGAAAGAACTGGGTTAGCCTGGACTTCTCCGGGCCGTCCAGGGCTCCCAGCGAGCCCTCCTTGCTCCCTCCCAGGGAAAGACCCATGATGTGAATGGCAGATCATGACTCTGAAAATCAGGGAATTTCACCCTGAAGTTACCTTAAGAAATTTCAGAGCACGAGGTTCGCATGTTTTTAGCGATGTCGAGTTAAGGAGGCCAGGCATCTTTTTTTTTTTTTTTAATTTTATTTATTTATTTGACAGAGAGAGATCACAAGTAGGCAGAGCAGCAGGCAGAGAGAGAGGGGGAAGCAGTCTCCCTGCAGAGCCCGATGCGGGGCTTAATCTCAGGACCCCGAGATCATGACCCAAGCCGAAGGCAGAGGTCCAACCCACTGAGCCACCAAGGCGCCCCGAGGCCGGGCATCTTGTCGAACAAAGCTGTCAGCTATTCCTGGCCGTAGGAGTGTCTGCAGCACAAGAGATGGTGAGCGGGCGACAGGATGCACAGTTGACATCTGCGGATGGACAGTGCGGCCTCTCCGGGATGTAGACAGCTGGGCGGAGAACCAGCGCGCCATGGAACATTCAAGGCGCCGGGCTGTGCTGGCAGGTCGGGCCAAGTGTACCTCCCTCCCACACTGCGGAACTGACCTCAAGCATTTAGGAAATGGGCAGGGTGGGGAGAATCCTCAGCCTAAATGCCATCGTTTTTTTGTTTTTTTTTTTTTAAGATTTTATTTATTTATTTAAGAGAGAGAGAGAGCATGAGAGGAGAGAGGTCAGCAGGAGAAGCAGACTCCCTGCCGAGCAGGGAGCCCGATGTGGGGCTCGATCCCGGGATTCCAGGATCATGACCTGAGCCGAAGGCAGTCGCTTAACCAACTGAGCCACCCAGGCGCCCCCTAAATGCAATCGTAAAATGGAATGGAATCATAAAATGCAGAAAGAGACACATCCACACTTTTCTGAACTGGTTTGGAAAGCTTCAATTCCCACCTGTACGCTGACAAGCACACTAGAGGCCTCCTCTCTTGAGGGTGGTTTCTGACTGTTTTGTGGGTGCCGCTCTGCTCTTTCTCCCTCAGGGGATTTTTGCAATGTGGCAGTTTTGTCCTGGGATCTAGTTTCCACATCTCTTGGCTTCCCTCTTTCATCAGCTGCATGTCATTTTCTGTGGCTTTGGGAGGACTGGGCTGAGTTTGCTTTCCGCTGCCTCCTTGTGTGCAGATTTGCTTCGGGGACCCCCTGTCTTGCCCTTCACTGCTTCTGCCCCGGCTTTCTTTATGTCTCCACGGGGCCCTCGTCATTTGTGATCACGCCTTTCCTCTGTGGTCTGTTCCCAGTTCATTGGTTCAACACCGTCTTCCATCTTTGGAGGACACATGTCGGTCATTCCCTAGTACTTGCATTCATAAGTGTGCTAAATACAAGTTAGCCAAGAGCCATGCCCTCACGTCCTCCAAAGGCAGGCGGATTTGCCCTGGGGTGCTGGTGTGCTATGGGCAGCTCTGTGCTGGGTGGGTGCCTCTGTCCAGTGTCCATGGCCCAGCCACCCTCACCCATCACAGACAGGCTTTGGTGTGGACCCAAGGCTGGAGCCACGTGCAGACTGGGGTGTCTCAGACAGGCCTGGCCTCTGAGGTCCTGATGGGGGGCAGCCCATCAGGCTCCTGATGGGGAGTTCAGGACAGGAACGGGGTCTGTGTAGGACGCTGATCCTTACCAGGAGCCACAGTGGCTACGGAGCGCTCATCCTCCCTTCCTCTCCCACAACAAGGACCTGGCAGGACCTTCGGGCCACCCACCACCCATTTTCCACTGGGGCAAGTGAGGTCCATGGGGCAACTGTGGTTGAGTGGGCACACAGCATGGCTGGTGTGGGTGTGCCTGTGGGGGCATCATCCCTCCCTGTATGCGCGTGCACGTAGGGGTGGCTGCCACATGTGCCTGCAGGTGAGTTTTGGGAGGTCCCCAAATGGTAGGCATCCCTCCTGCAGTGCTCCCACTGCCTCTGGTCAGGGAGGGGACACAGACAAGTCCAGCTCCCTGGAGGCTCTCCTGGTATGTGTGGGAGGAGCCAGAGGAGATCCCACAGGGCCTAAAGTCTGTGCTTGGTGGGGGTGAGGTGGAGCCCCCTGCCCTTTCCCACTGAGTCATTTGCATGTAAAAGGGAGGAGTTTACTGGCTGGAGGTTGGTGGTGTCTGGACTTGTTGCCATGGGCACTCATGAGCTTCAGGAGCAGCTGAGCTGACTCCCAGCCTGGAGAGGGGGTTAGGAGCAGCAAGGCTGGTGTCCAGCTAAGCTTCTGGAAGGGAAGGATGTGCCTGGGGGCCCAGGAGAAGCCAGAGCTGGCTATGGTCACCTGCTTGTTGGCCCTGGGCAAGAGCAGGCTAGGGGGGACCTGGCCCTTGGATGCTGCCAGCCAGGAGCAAGGCTGGAAGGGCCTGGAACTTCCCTCCCCAGGGCAGACCCTGCTCTCTTGCCCACACTCACCTCTGACCCATCCAGAACCGGATGGCCACAGCCACCCCACCTGTGCCCACGGCAGCTGGAGGGCCTTCCTGCCACCTGTGGTGCTTGTTGGCGCTGTGCTGGCAAAGCCTCGTGGAGTCTCCGTGCTTGAGTCCCCAGTGTTGTTCCTGAGGAGGGAGAGAAGGAGTGGCCAGTTTCCGGATCCATCTCACTCTTCCCAGGGAACCTCTTTCTGGAGGCTGAAGCCAATCCTGCTGAGCCCCAGGCCCCGTCTCCCTGGATGGCAAGAACCTGGGCTGGGCTTTGTTGGAAGCCCCCTTTGCTAGAGGTTACCCCCACCTGCTCCTTCCCAGGGCTGTGGTGAGAACTGACCTGGTATTGCTGATTTTGGTCCAGTGCAGGCCCACTTGTACCCACAAACAGCAGGCAGGAATGTGATGGGAAAAGCAGGCAGGGAGGTTGAGGCGAGGGAGTTAGGGGGTGCTTGTTGACTCAGAGGGGCACCGCCGTGTCAGGGTTGGCCCCTTGGCAGCCTCCCCAGGACCTGCGTAGGTCTACCCACAAAGGGACTGATCTCTCCCGGGGCCAGCTCTGCCTCGTGCTGCTGCCCCGGGGGCCATGACCCCCACCCCAGTGGCTTAGTTAGCAAAGCTGCGGTGGGTCAGGCTGAGGTTGCTTGGGGAGGGCTGCCCGGGCAGGGCGCCCAGCATGCAGGGGAGCTGCCAAGTGCCCGGTCAGCAGGCGTCAGGGTGGCAGGGACCCGCAGGCTGGGTTGGGGAGGGGTTCCAGAGCTGGGAGCCTGGTAGGGTGAGCGAGGCCCCTGATGGGGCGGGCTTGCTGGGGTGGGGGGAGGAGTGCTCTGTGCTGGGCTCCATCACCAGGTCCACATTGCCCTCAGGTTCTCCTCTTGTCCAAGTCTGTCTTGAGGTTGTGGCTGCAGCAGGGCCACCCCAGACCACAACGCTGGGCCAGCTGCATTCTCCCCCGGGGGAAGGCAGGCAAAGATGGGGACTCCCTACAGCAGGGAAAGCCAGGTGAGAGAAGCAAGGGATAGGGAGCTGCGGTAGGCCTGGGTGCCATGCACAGCCCCCTTAGTGGACCTGGTGCCAGACTTGCTGTCATTGGACCTGTTCGCCCCCCAAGGACTTCCTGTACCCAGTTCCCATTGGGTCCTGAGCCTGCTGTCTTGGTTCCCATCAGGTGGGAGTTTTCCCCACTGCCTGTGCCTTTTCCTCTTATCTAGGCGAGCATGTTTCTTGTCAAAATGACGGGAAAGTTTTGGAAATCCCCCAGACTCTAGCAGACAGCCCTGGGGCTCCTCCCAGGGACCCCTGTGTGGGCAGCTAGGGCAGGTGGCATTGGGTTGGTGGGGGGATCGGTCCCACCTGCTAATCAACAGACTTTGCCACCCTAGCTTCCTTGGCTCTACAACCCAGGAGGAGGGTGGCTGGGCTGAGGGGCCCTGCCTCACCCCCCAGAGGCTTATTTGCCACAGGCTCCTAGGGACTGCACCTCCACTGCCCCTCAAAGGGGCTTTGTGCCACCACAAAGAGGCTCTGTCCCTCACTGAGAAGCCTGGGTGTTGCCATGGTGACAGAGGGGGCCAGGAAGAAGGGGGTCCACCGTCTTGGGGGGAAAGGGCGTTCCTAGCATACACAGGCCGGTAGCCAGCGTGGGTGACTGCTCCACTCGCCTCCCTGCAGCCCTTGGCCTGGCCTGGCTAGACAGCCGCCCCAGCTGTGCTTTAGTGGGGCTCTCAGGACGCTTCATGGACACCTTGGCACCTTGGTAGGGGCTAAGCTCCCAGGCTCTGGTGCCAGTCAGATCTGTCTGCTTCTGGTCCCAGCCTGGCTTTGAGGCTCAGCCCCCTCCTCCTATGCCTGCCCCAGGGTAGAGTAGGGTGGGACTCTGAGCCTGGGTCCTCAGAACTGCCCCAGCCAAGCTGCTCTGCTGTCCTTGAGATGGAGTGGGGGATGGGGGGAGTGTGAGCCTCTGCTGGAAGGATTGGGGGGAGGCCACTCAGGGTATCTTGGTGTCATTGGAGTTGGAAGCAGCCGGCCAGCCCACTTCAGACAGTAGGATGCCCCCCTGGGCTTGACCCCTCCCTTGCCCCCCAGTTTCGCCTGTCATGGCTGAGGTAGAGTGGGTGGGCTGCTGGTGCAAGTAGAGAGGGCACTGTGACTGCCAGCCCCTACCTTCCCTATCTGGAGCTCCACAGCTCCCCAGCCCTGGGGACCTTGGGGTGTCCCTGGGCTGGCTGCTACAGGGACCGCCGAGGAGGTGAATCCTCTTTGCCCACACCCCACACTTGGAGCCTGCAAGGTATCACTGTGGGGCTGTGCCTGCACCTGGAATCTGGGCCCAGTACAGGAGGGATAGCAAGGGGGCTCCCCTGAATCCCAGCCTGAGGCCTGGGGGAGAGCTGTCCATCCCCATCCCATGAGTTCTTGTTTGTTTGTTTTTGTTTGTTTGTTTTTTGTTTTTAAAACAAGCTGTGGTCAGTTTTATTAAGGAAAAATTCTGCGTGATATACTTTTCACCAGTCTGTTCTGGCATGCTTCTAATGGTATCAGAATCACCTGGATCAATGATACTCTGTAGTATCTCCCCCATGCTGTACCCCATTCAATATTATTGCCACTGTAGTGATGGACACCAGTTTTGGCCAACATGGCGTAGTATTCTATTTCAGATTTCCTCAAGGCCGGGCAGTTGTTGGCGAGGATGACCAGCTTTGCTTTGCCACGTCTGATCATTTTCAAAGTCTGCTTGTACCCCAGCACGTACTTTCCACTTTTCATAACGAGCTGGAACCTAGAGTTGATCGACTCCAGCAACTTTTTCCGTCTTCTTTGCGGCCACCATCTTCCTGCCTTAGGTGTGGGACGGCCCCAGCCAAGAGCACCCACCACAATGGCCGGGAGAGAGAAAGGGCTCCATCCCATGAGTTCTGATAGAGGCAGTTCCCAGGGAACCAAGGAGACTCCGGGAGTGCCTCAGTTGGCACAGGGAGCAAGTGTCTGTGACCTGTCCCAGTGGGAATCTTGGGCCACCCCTTTAGGTGCCTCTCGTGGTGGCTCCCTGTAGCTCAGGCTTCCTACCAAGGAGGGGCAGCAGCTGGGATATTCACCTGTCTCTGCCTGCACCCCCGCCAGAGCGAGGCCTGTCTCTGCCATGTCTGGCCGGCACTCCCAGACCTCAGGCATCCTGGGCCCCCACAAGTGTCCCTGCCTTGACTTGACCCTGAGCCTCCTACATCAGTACCACCACAGCCCCTGGTCCTTCTGGACCATCTGCCCAGCAGTGCACCTGTCCTGGGGCTAGGCAGCACTGCTGTGGACCTGGCCTGCACTTGGCCTAGGATACCCTAGTGGCACAGGGGAAGAGCCCCCCCAGATTGTTCTCCTTGCACATGCAAGTCGTCCTCCATATGATCATCAGATGTGTTCTGGACAGCCTGGGGGCAGGTCACTAAGGGGCCATCTGTCCCACACCCACCCCCACCAGGGCATCTGGTCCCTTGCAACCGGGGTGCCTCCTCTGCTGGGGAAGTCTAATTTCCAGGCTGAATCCAATTACCCTTCTGTCCCTGGAAATCCGTCCGCTTTCCTCAGCCCGCAGGTGGCACTGCCTAGGCCCCTGGGGAGCTGAATTCCCAGGCCGCCTCCTTCACTTGTCTGCCTGCTGGGGCAGGCGACTGCTTTTCTGTCTCTTCCTTACCTTTAGCAGTAGCAGTAACTTGGCCCCTCCCTGAGCCCTGGCAACACCGTTAGGTGCAGAACTCTGCCACCTAGAGGGTCCCTGCGACCTGAGATGCCTCTCCCTATGGTCTTTCCGCAGGGCATGGTATCACTTGCTGTTTTCCACCATCATTGCTTTGCATCTCAAATCTCTGGCCACATCGCTCGTTTATGGCCTTTACTCAATTGGAGTTGGGTTCTGGTTTTTCCTTATGGATTTGCAAGTGTGCTTTATAGATGAAGGGTGTCACTTTACTGCTGGGTGTCACAAAGACCTGATGCCCATGTGTTGATTGTCTTTTCGTTGTTTTTATATCTTTTTCTCCCGCTTTCTATTATGGAAAATTGCAAATGCACAACAGCAGAAGGGCTGGTGTGATGCCTCCCCAGGCGCCCCTCACCAGCTTCTGCCATGATGAAATCAAGGTCTAGAAGTAAAGTCATTGCCTGTCTTTCATCTGAAATGCTCACCGCATATGTTACTCTAAATGGTGTCCCTTCAAAAACAAAACCGCCGTAAACCACAGCCTATGACGCTGTTTTGCGAGGATGTACAGAAATGCTTCGTTCTTATAAAGCTGAGCTGGCCTGTCTTTCCTTGGCAGTTTGTCCCACTGCTTTGAGGTTAAGAATAGCCTTGTCCCGCCCAGACACCCCCGGCCCTACACTGACCTCTGAGCAGCACTGCGGTCCTGCTGGGGATGGACAGATGTGCACTCTGCCCTGTGTGAACTCCCCGGCCCTGGCCTCCTCCTCCAGCCGTGGCCCAGTGCCCATCCTTGTGGGCTGGCCAGAGGCTATCCCTGCAGCTATGGGCACCGTCTGACCATAGTACGGGTGACAGGGTAAAGATGGGCCCCCACGAAGCCTGGCCAGCAGTGTTGGGAGCAGGTCTCCATGCTGGCATTGTGGAGGGTAGTGGACATGACACTCTCCTGGGCAAAAAGGGCCTTGGAACCACCAGGCCAGGGTTCTGCTGCTCACACCACTTCCCTTTCTAGATGGGCAAGCCAGGGGGTGGGGGGGTGGGAGGAGCAGAATGGGGTTCAACCAGTGGCCAGTCCTCTCTCCCCACTCTTGGGGGACAACTGGCAGTGGGCCGACAGATGGCCGACGAGGAGTCGGGACTGGAGCCCAGGCCTCCTGCCTGCCTGACCCTTAGGAAATTCCTCTAATTCCTCAACCCAGATTGGACTCAGGCCCCATAATTTGATTTTCTGGAGCAGGGTTTGGCTGGACTGCTCGTGAGGAAGAATGTCTGGGTCAGCAGGAAGACGTCAAATGTGGGTTTAGCTTTCGGGGGAAGGATCAGCGTCTCCCCCTAGCTCCTCTGGTGTTGTCTTTGCTTTCCTGATAGACCCAAGTGTTGGCCACAGTTGTGCTCCAGAGTGCTCAGGCTCCATGCTCTCCCTGCCCAGCAGCATTTCAGAGCCTTGTTCTTATCTACCAGCGCACCCACTCATCCACCCATCTGACTCTCTACCCACCCACTTCCGACCTACTCATTCACCTGCCCATCTGACTCCACCCACCTTTCCATCCACCGCCATCCTTTCGCACAACCAACTACCAACTCACCCTCCTATCCATTTCCCCATCCATCCTGCCTCCTGTCCTTCCATCCCTTCATCCACTCAGCAATCTATCTACCTGGGGTCACTGGTGGGATATCCAAGCAAAGATAGGTTTACCCCAGGTTCACTACCTTCATTCCTACCCGGGGTCAGTGAGACTGGGTCTGCACTGCATGTTCATTCCTGGGCGGTCGGGTGTGGTGAGAAGCAGCCTCCACCAGGGACTGCAAAGCCAGCAGCTGGGGTCTAGCTGAGGGCTGTGAGGGCTCTGCCTGATGGGCAGTGTGGGGCCCTTGCCAGGTGAATGGAAGCTGTGATAACCCTGGCCAGAGAGGAGAGCAAGGGTCAGCCAAGACCCCCGCAAGCATGGTGCTTCCCTGCTGGCCTCAGGCCCTGCCCAGGATTGGGCCCCTCCCTGAGGTCCCCCTGGGGATGATATCTTTAAAGTTTCATGGTCCATCTTAAAAATTCATGCATAGGGGTGCCTGGGGATCTCAGTCCATTAAGCAACTGCTTTTGGCTCACGTCATGATCCCAGGGTCCTGGGATAGAGCCCCGAGTCTGTCCACCAGGCTCCCTGCTTAGCACGGAGTCTGCTTCTCCCTCTCCTTCTGCCCCCACCCTCCCGCTTGTGTGTATGTGCACATGTGCGCACTCTCTCTCTCTCTCAAATAAAATCTTAAAAAAATTCATGTACAATTTGCTTTTCATGTCATCACATATTTATTGTTTTAATATAAACATAGCATTTTGAGTTATCATCAGAAAAGCCGCCCCCTGGAGCACTGGCCTGGCTCGCCTGTGCCCACACGCACTCCTATGCACAGCCATACACCGTGGAACCAGGAAGGCCACCACGTCAGGACCTTGCATACCCTAGGCCTGTCCTCAAGGCCACTGAGGTGAGGAGGCTGTGGAGTACAGGCCCAGCATCCTCCCCACTCACAGGCAGAGAGAGGGGTGCACCCTCGGGATGGGGCACAGAGCCTGGGCCCCAGACCCAGAGTCTCTGGTCTTTGTGGATGACTACAGGGTATTCTTCCTCCAAGCCAGCTGGCGTTTGGGGTGTCTCCTGGGAGACACACAGTCATTTAGCTCCAGCTGAGAGAACTGAGCAATGGGAAGGTCATTGTGGGGTTTCTCCCTGTAGCCTTAGATTTCTGGGCCTCTCGCTGGCCCCCAGCCAGAGTAAGTAGGCTCCCTTTATGGGGGGGGTTCCTTGGACCCCAGAGCTGGAACACACTGGAGGGCCCAGGGCAGTGAAGCTGGAGGCTGGGGCTGCCCCTCCCCTGCTGTCCCCTAGGCCTGGTCTGAAGGGGAGCCTGAAGTCAGTCAGGAACCCGTGTCTCAGCACAAGGAAGGAGGAAAGTCACCTATGTACAAGGCCCACAGATGTCCTGATCCCAACCTCCCAGGGCCTTGAGACCCGTGCTGCAACCAAGGACTCGAGTGACCTGGCTCCATCCCCTACCCCACCTTGGGCTGCCCCCCAGGGAGGAAGGCCCCACCGTGCCTACCTGGGGCCACCAGGCTCAGTCCCTACTCTACTGTCGGGTGGTACCAGCTGTGGGGCTGCGTGCTTTTGGGGCCCGTACCCAGGTAGCGGTGAGTGTGCCCAGGAGGCTGTGTGCATACAGCCGTGGACATGCCATGCTCTTTGTCCCTTACTCCTTGCTGGCCCCAGAACCCAGTCTATACTTTCCTCATCCCCTCTGCCACCCAAGCTCCTCCCCTCCCCCCAAGATGGTCACTACCTCTCCCAGCCCAACATGCTGACTTCGCTGCCCCTCTGCTGGGTCACACTGACAGTTTTCTTTATGTGGCAGGTGCTGAGGAAAATGAAGCTTAGCTTCTGGGACCTATGCTGGCCTCTTGCTTCATGGGGCCAGCTTCAGAGTGGCCTGGACTCCATGGTGTCTTGAACTCCGTGTCCACACATGCCCCCCAACCCTGTCCCTGGCTCAGTTGGTACCAGTGGCCAGGCCCAGCACTGACCCCTCCTTTCTAGGGTTCTGTTCTTGCAGCTGGCCCTCCGAGGGTGTTGCCTACCGTGCCATGTCTCTAAGCTCAGGCCCTGTGCCGTGCAGGGGCCATAGGGCTGGCCGAGTCAGCCTCAGCAGGCTGGTGTGGGCTGGGCCAGGAGGAAGCCCCAAGCAGTGCTGGGCATCGCACCGCACCCCGAGTGCCTAGCCATGTGGTCTCATGGCCTGCACCCCGCCTGCTGGCCTGTTGCTGTGAGCGGGTCTGTGCTCCACATCCTTCCCCCGCTTCTTGTTGCTCATGAAGAGCAAATAGGCTGGGCAGCCAGGGAGCCAGCATGAGGAGAGTGCTGGTGTGTGGTTGCAGTTGCTGAGTCCCTGCTGCCACTTCCCGCACCCCTGGGGCCTTCCCCACAGAGGGGGCTTTACATGCCTGGGACCCTGCCCTCACCTTCCCTCCATATCCGGCGTGAGCTGCATGGGCTGCTTCTGAGTGCAGCATCTCAACCAGATTTTTACTCTGTCATGTGGGTAGATAGCACTCTTGTCCCCAGCCAGTGTGGCTGTGAGTGGAGGCCTACCTGCTGGTCTGTTGGCCATTGTCATCCCCTCACCTGCCTAGGAGTCATGCCCACCTGGCGGCTGTGGAGTGCCTTCTCTCTCCCTGCCCACGGGGGCACCAGCTCTGCCACACGAGCTGTGTTGTGTTCCCTACCTTCTCTGGGCTGGAGCACTGCCTCCATGAGTTGGGCCTGTGCTGGCCCCATGAGGTTGGGATGAACTGGCATGTGCTGTGGGCAGCAGAGGGCCTGGGTGGTCTGAGAGGTGGTCATACCAGCTCTTCCTACCCTTCCCTTCCCAGAGTGCCCCGGACGCTCACGGTCAGTGGTTCTCCTGGGCCTGACAGGAAGCAGAGGCTCCCAGCTCAGAGCCCCACACTCCTCAAGGAGGGAGCTGGCTGTTTCCAGCCCGCCTTGGATTAATGGCTTTTAATTTAGAATTTAATCAATGTGGCTTCTCTCTGGAGAGCTGGATGCTCTGGTCTGGGAGTGAGTCGTATGATCTGTGAGTGGGTTGGGCACGGGGCCTATGATGGCCTCTCTAGGCCTCTGTCCTGGCCCCACCTTGACCTTGCTCTGCTTTGCCTGCAGCCTGCTGGCATCCTGGTCATGGAGGACTGCAACGTGCACTCAGCTGCCAGCATCCTGGCCTCGGTGAAAGAGCAGGAGGCCCGCTTTGAGCGACTGACGCGAGCTCTGGAGCAGGAGCGGCGCCATGTTGCCCTGCAGCTGGAGCGTGCCCAGCAGCCCAGCATGGGCAGTGGTGGTCTGGGCAGTGGGCAGCCCCTGCCAATGGCCTGGCAACAGCTGGTCCTGCAGGTAACATCCCATGACTCTGGAAGGGTAGAAATGGCCAAGTAGGCAAACAATCAAGGGGCCTTGGTGGACCACAAGCCAGTATTGGATGACTTATTGCAAGATATCTTGGGGCCTCTGAAGAGGGGAGGAAAGTGGGATCCCAAGGGGGCTGGAAGTCTCACTTGGGTGTACAGGGCACCCTGTGATCAATGGGCAGGACACAGCCCAACCCTCCGAATGGCACCCTCTACTCAAGTGAGTCCTCAGAGCCCAGATAGCTGGGCAAGGTCTATTCTGGGCAGCTCAGCAGTCACCCTGGTGACACTGAGGGTTTTGCCAGCCCTGGAGTCTGCTTGCCATGGAATCCTCCTTTGTCGCATGCATCAGTGAGTCAGCCCGAGGGGAAGGCTTGAGCAAGGCTCTGGGGTCTGCCTACAGCTCAGAGGGTGACCTAGAGCCTCAGTTTCTCCACCAGCCAATGCCCTTAAACTGGGCTTAGGCTCCTGCTCAGCCCTGAGAGGTGTAAAGCCCTGTCTGCTCTGTGGCCAGGCCCTAAGCACTCTAGAGTCAGAAGTAAATGGCCTGGACCCCTCCTTCCAGCCTCCGTACCCCAGTACCTGACCCACAGATGGGACACAAGAGCATCTGGTTTATGGGGAAGGAGGGGCAGAACAAGAAAACGGGGGAGGCCTGGAGTTTGGTGTGATTTTTCAGTTCATATTACTGACTGAGGCACTAGGCAGGGGCTGGCAGGGCAGAGCTATCCCAGGAGCCAGGAGAAGGAGGGCCCTGCATGGGAGTCCACTCTACAGACCTCCCACTGTTGCCCCTTCTCACTACCAGATCCAGAGGCTGGTGGTGGGGGGTGCAGGCTACTTAGTCTCCTCACAGGGTGACCCTAGAGGGCTCTCTCAGTGGTGGTCTGCTCCTCTGGCTCAGCTCCCTGAGCAGGGGTAGCACCATTGCCCTCCTAAACCTGGCAGCCAGACCTCCTCCCGGTTATGTCCCCCAGCACATGCTCTCATCACTGGGCCCCCACTCTAGGGAACCAGACAGGCTGTTGACAGCGTGGGGCAGCCTGTACCTATGTGGCTGGAGAGAGAGGAAGCAATGTATCGGTCTCGGTTGAGACTGACTCAGTTGGGCTAGCTCTGCCTGGCCAGGGCATGTGGGGCTCAGAAAGCAGCAGCCCATGTCAGGTCAGGGGACCTGGCATGTGATCTTCCCCCCAGACTGTTGATGGTCTCATCTGTCAGTGGGCAATCCACCTGCACAACCCAGTGTGGTATATAGTCAAAGCCAAAGACGTGTCTCTAGAGGGCCCATATGCACCAGCCGTCCCCACCATTGGGAAGCTATCTTTCCAAGCCTTGGGTGCTGAGGTGGGCCAAGGAGCCAGTTCTCAGGAGGCCAAGACTGAGGCAGGGTGGGTCCAGGTGCAAGAGCCCACCCCCTCCATCCCCTGGATCTCAGGCACCCCGAAGGGTGAGGCCTGCACCCCCAGCTGTGGGGAGTGGAATAGCCCAGCTGGGCCACATGGGGACAGTGGCAGTCAGTGACCTCGAGTCCATCCTTCAGGCACCAGGCCCTCTTTCAAGCTCTCCCAGGCCGGAAAGGGCTTTAGCCTCCAGCCCAGAGGGCACTGCTGAGGGTCAGTGCCCCCGCAGTGCCCCCATAGCCTGGAGCTGCCCTGGCCTCCTGGGGCCTGTGGACTAAAGACTTCAGGCTGTGACCTTTCCCCGCCCACTGTCCTCCTGGCCTGCCCTTGGTTTTCTGTCTCTGGGGAGGAGATGGTTTTCTCAGGGCAAGATCGGAGAGAGCGTGTGTTCCCAGGGCTGGGGGTGGACTGGCAGGGCTGATGGGACACGGGGAGGCGGGGCCACATCCGCTGGCCAGGCCTGGCAGTCCTGATCCCAGAACTGCTTCCCAGATTTGTCTCAGCAGGAGATGCCTAGTGACCTACCTGCTGGGCCCCGGGGCTGCCTGGAGCTGGTCTTCGAGGTCAGAGCTGGGGTCTGTGAAGCTCAGGGCCAGTGTGAGGCGGGTCACTGGGACTAAGGGGTTGAGAGGCCAGGGGCTACTGCTGTGTTCCCCAGGCTGCAGCGCTGTCCTGGCCACCTGCCTTTAATCCTCCAGCAGGAAGAGCTCCCGGCTCCAGACACCTGGCCAGAGCAGGGCCAGCCCTCAAGCAGTGTGTGTGTTTGTGTGTGTGGCCAGGGGATGCCTTTAGAGACCTGGCCCGCCCCGGGTTAGGCTAAGGTGGGTTTGTGGCTGGGGCACTAGCACCTGGTGAAATTAGGGAGAAGGCAGAAGCAGCTGAAATGTAAGTTCCCTCAGGACAGTGGTCCAGTCCTCTTGCTGCTGCCCCTGTTCCAGGTGGCTCCCTGTGGGGCTGCCATGGATGGAAGATAATGGGGCCAGTGGTCAGGGCAACTCACCCCTGTGCAGATGGGGAAACAGAGGCTTGGAAGGATATGTAGCTAACACTCAGAAGTGCCTGAGCATGCTGGCTGCATGGAAGAAGGGTAGCCCCTGCGGGTGGCTGGATTTTCTGCATGGGGTCTGGGGCAAAGCAGGAGCGGGGCAGGAAGCCAGGAGCCCTCCTCTCTTGTCAGACCCATGGAACCTTGCACTGGCCCTTGCCTTTATTCATCTCAGAGCCTAGTTTCCTTATCTGTGATACAAGAGCCATTGGCTTGCCTTTGTGGGGTATGACCCAAGAGGGCTCCAGAGCCCATCCCAGCCCTTCTGGGTCTGCATTTCCAACCAGCACCACCAGACTCTCCGGGGCGTGGCTGTACCTTCATTCCCACCTGGTTTGGAGAAGTCCTGATTAACCAGCCGCTGTGACATTACTCCCCCACACCCCCAATGGCTTCCGAGTGCATCAGAAGTATGGAGGAGAGAGGGTCTGTGGCCCTCTTGGGAGATTTCACCTAGAGTCACCCAACTGCTGAGCACCCCACAACCACTCTCATCTATTTGATCTGCTCTGACACCCCTAAGAAGGTGGGGGAACCCTGGGCCTCTGTGTCTTGATGGGGAGAACCCAAGACAAAGTGGATCAGTGCCAGGTCCATCTGGCAGGCCCCAGCTGAGCTTTGTTGAGGCACTTAACTTGGGTGGGGGCTGTGCTGGGGTTTGGGCAAGGGCCTGGGGCCCGATCTGGGTCGCCTGGGGCACGATCTGGGTCACCTGAGCGCTCTTGTCATGCCAAACATCGCTGTAACTACTCTCTGATCAGCCCTCATTTCACAAAAAGGCAAAGTTTCTCGAAGTCCCGGCGAGCAGCCTGTGTTGAAAAGGATGGCTGCCTTGGCCCGAGCTGGGCCGAACTCAGTTTCCCTAACTCTGCAGGGGGAGGGGCCTGTGTGTTCTTTTACTGGAGGCAAAATGAGGCCTGGGAAACAGGACTCAGCCAAAGTCACTCAGCGAGAAAATGTCAGCCCCGCCGGGGAAGTGAGGGGACCAGGAGTCCAGGCCCGCTGCTGGGGAGTTAGGGGAGACCTCGGCTCCGCCCTGGCAGCGGAGCTGCTTCCAGTGCGGGTCGGGGGCGGGACCTCGCCCGGCCCCGCCAGCTCCCGCCCCGCCACCCCGCGGGCCCCCGCCCCGCCCCGCCTGGGCGCGGCCCCGCTCCATTGGCTGCTCGCCGTGACCGCCGCCAGATCCGCCCCCGCGGGGAGCGAGTCCGCCGAGCCCGAGCCCGAGCGGCCGAGGCGCCGGAGCCGAGCCCGGTTCAGCTGCCGCCACCGCCGCCGTCGTCCTTACCGGCCCGCGCCGCCCCCCCTCCCCGAGCCCGGCCCGATGCCGGCCGAACTCAGACAGGTTGGAGGGAACTTGGTCCCAGGCGTGGGGGCACCGTCCCGGGGGCCCGGCGGTAGAGGGCGGGGCGCCGGCCTTCCCGGGAGGACCCGCTTTTGTTCCGCGGAGCCGCGGGCCGGAGGAGGCTATTGTCTGCGCTTCGGCAGACATTCGGCGCATTCTGCCCCGGGGCGGGCGGGGCGGGCGGAGTGAGCGCGCCGCCCGGGGGGGTGTGCAAGGCGCGGGGCGGGGCCGTGGGGTCTCTGGGGACCCTGCGCGGGAGCCCCGGGCGGTGCGACTCAGAGCCGGGAAGCCAGGACAGGATCGGGGTGCACCCTAGGGCAGCGCCCAGGACAGGTGCCTGGGTCGCGGGTGGTGGGTGAGGGCCTTCCTGAGCAGCTCCTCTGTGCGGGAGGGATGCCAAGTCCGGAGAGGGCAGCCGGGCTAGGCCTCCAGCTTCCTGGGGGTCTCGGTGGGCACCCCCTCCCCTCCACACTCTTAGCGCGGGCTCCGACTCTGGGGACCTGCGAAGGAGCTTCCGGAGCTTTAATGGAAGCCTTGTCTGCCGCGGCAGCGCACGTGAGGGGAGGGGTGGAAGAGGGCCCTGCCCAAGTGCGGAGGCAGTGGGGTGGTCTCCGAGGAAAACCCGGTCAGTCAGCCTCCCAGTGCTGGGAAGGAGCGGGAGGGAGGCGTGTGGCCAGCTAGCACCTCCGTGCTCAGAGGGTTTGGGGTGTGGTAACAGGCAGGGAAACTGAGGCTGGAAGAACAACTGCCCCAGGCCCCTTGTGTTTGGGGGCCACCTGCCTCTTCCTGGCAGCCGGGTTTGTGCCTGCTATGCAACTTTGGTATGGCCCCTAGGGTCAACCCACTGACTGTCCCAGAGATGTAAGGGTTAGCTGGGGGTCGCTGGGGCCACTGTGTAGTTGATGGATATGGCCTGGGCTTGGAGAAACTGCAGTGGGTGACAGCCAGCCCTGCTATCCCCCGCAGCCTTGCTTCCCCAGTCTGCTGGGCACCCACTGCCCCATGGTGTCTTGGCCACTCAGTGTGGACTGCAAGCCCTGGCAGGTGGCCTGCTGCCCTGGGGAGGCGGTGAGCCCCCCATCTGCCTGGGCTGGGCAAAGGCTCTGGACATCAGGAGAGGGCATCTGTGGTGGCCAAGGGCTTGCCCTCCGATGAGAGATGCCAGCATGGATTGTCTTGGGCTCTATCAGGGATGGCTGTGCTGGGGTGGAGGGCATAGGGGGACATGTTCATCCCTTCATCCCTCCATTCATTTATTCAGTGCCAGCTGTCTTGTGCCCTTTGTGGGCCAGGACTGGGGATTGTGGGAGCCAAGTGTGGGATCCTACCTTAACCCATTCCCTGATTGTACAGTGGGACCATGGGCAGGGTGGGGCACCTGTCTTGAGGTTTGCTCTTCACGATATACACCATGGGTGCTCATCTGTGAAGTGCAGTTGATGACATCGATCCATGCCTCCAGGACCCCAGTCCAACCCCCCTTCCCCATTATGACTTGGCTTGTTTCCCCATCCCCTCCCTCTGCCATTCCCACATGTACCTCGGATGTGGTTGTGGGCCTTTGCGGCCCACAAGGGTGGTGGCCCCTCTGTACGTTGGCCCACATCTTGTATTCTACTCCCCATGACCCTTAGATCCAGCCACCAAGGTGTCCAGGACTGGCACTATCCCGCTTGTCCTTTGGCTGTGATATCCTGGGTGCCTTCCGTTTCCATATGAGGAAGCTGAGCCCCAGGTGTGTGATAGGGCCTATGCCCTCTCTCTGTGCCTCTGGGTACCCTCTTGAGAGCAGTGGTGGCTGATTGGGTTTACCTTTCTGAGTACTGGCCACTCTGGCCTCGGACTTGGAGTCTTGGGCCAGGCCCCTTTCACAAGTTCAAGGGAGCTCCTGAGAAACCCCAGGTCTGGATAGCAGCCCCACTCTGGGCCAGGCCTATAGACCTGGGACAGGGTAGACCATGGATGGGAGTGCCATGGGGACAGTCTGGGCCCTGGAGGTAGGTAATGGGGGACAGGTCAGTGGTCCCAGGAAGAGGGGCAAGAATGAAGCTAGGGGTGGGGAAGGGTGGTAGATAGTTGACAGGATTTGGCTTGGGATGCAAAGGGCTGGGGGTTGTGGGTCCAGGCTGGTATTCATGTCTGGGATGCAGGGGGGCCCTGAGCTGCATGGCCAGGGGTCTCTGGGGTATGCCGCCCCAGGTAGGTGGACATGTGGCCCTAGAGCAGAGTCTTGAGGTCAGATGAAGATGCAGGCACCCCGGTCAGCTGCCTCTGTTGAGTGCCATCTGTTTGCCAGTCATCATTCCACAGACCCATGCCACCACCCCAAAGATGTTGCAGAGGCCTGAACTGTGGTTGACCTTGGGCCTTTCCCCACCGAAGGCTTTGGTTCCCCACTCTGCTGCCATCTCAGACCACCTGGAGTGGGTGGTTGAGGGGCTGTCCAGGTAGTCTGGACACAGGGGTGGGAGACAGGAGGAGGTGACAGGGATGTGTTGGCACATGCAAGTCCCTCTGGGGGCAGCGGGCACTGTTAGGACAGCATGCAGATGGACGCACTTGGGCCCATGGGCCAGGCTGGGTGCTTACACACCTGTGTCCCTGTTGAAAGCACCAGGTACATGCATGCCTGTTCAGTTCCTTATCTGCATGTGTGCCCAGGCATGTGTAACGGGGGCCGGGCCTTCCTTTGATCACCGGCTGACTCACGCTCCTGCCTGCCCGCCCGCCTGGGTGAAGTCATCGCCTGTTTTTAGCTCCCTGAGGTCATTTGCCAGTGGGGGCTCTTGGGGCCTCAGGATCCCACTACCAGGCTGCCTGGACTGGGCATTGGTGGGTGATGCTGTGGGGTTGCCAGGCCTTGGGGTGGGGTGGGGGGGGTCCTGGCTCTTCTGGACCCCCATCCCTTCATCCCCTGTGCTGCACTGTGTCAGGCCCTCATCACAGGCTAGAATGAGAATAAACTGAGTCATGGTAGCATTGGAGTCTGAGGTGTGCTTCCTCCTCCTCCTCCCTTATCACACCCAGCCCCTAACTGGGGAGTTGGAGGCTCTTCTATCCACTCTCAGGGCCACGTCCTGGCAGTGCTCTGGTCCCCTCTTGTTCATCTTGCTCCTTGCTCCTCCCCTCCACTTGCAGCCACAAGGCTGTGGCCCTAGGCCCCTCCATGCCTGGCCCCCCAGGGCCCAACAGAGAGAGCTCGGCGCCTGACACACATTTGCTCCCACAGTTGCCAAATACAGGTGGGGCAGGCGAGACACCAGCAGTGACAGGCTCTCCCTGAACCTTCTGGTCCAGAACTGTCCCAGCTTCCAGGGCCCTCAGAGAAGAGCCCAGGCAGCCTAGCCTGGCAGCCCAGCCACATGTCCCTATTCAGGGTCTCAGCTTCCTCCTCCTTCTCAGGGAACCTTGTTCCTCCTTCCTGGCCACGTCCCCATCACGCTTTCCACCTACAACCCCAAACTGAGTGGCAGCCAAGGCTGCGGCCCACAAGGGGTGAGGTGTTAGCTGGAAGGCCTTACAAAACGGCCTTCCCTGTGGATGCAGGAGATCCTCTGTCGGTGATTTGTGGAGCCCTGGCTAACCCTCTCCCTTCTGTCAGGCCTCTGTTTCCTTTCTATGAAATCACATACTGTTGTCCTCTGTGCCTGCTTCTGGGAGCAGAGGCTGCATTCTGGGGCTTCGTTCCTGTGTCTCCAGAGCCCAGGGCATACTCCTGTCCTAACGTGGTGCAGACCTATATCTGGACCTCCGAAGAGTTTGCGGGGGTCCAGAATCTCAGCACTGTGTGCAGTTGGGGGCTTAAGCATTTTGTCAGGACAGGACCCCAATCTGAGGAGATTCTGCACCCCAAGAACCTTGGGAGGCAGGCCCCAGGACAGCCCTGGGCATCTAGGCTTGCATACCTCCCTCGCCCAGGGCCAGGAGCAGAATAGGGCTCTGGTGGTGGGCAGATGGGGTGTGGCCTTCCTTGGGCCTCGCTCTGTTTCTGGGTAGGGCCTCAGAGGCCTGGGGGCCCAGACAGGGGACCCATTCCTCAAGGCACAGCATCTGGGCCACAGAGCAGGGCCTGTCCTCCTGCTGACCTGGCCCCCGCTGCCCAGGAATGTGCTCCTGCTTGCCTGCCCACAGCGGCTTGGGTTTCAGCCCCTATCCATGCTGGCCAGATGCTAATCCTGGGACGTTGGCATGCTGTGGGGACCCGTGCGGTGAGAGGCCCAGGGGTAGATGGACTTCAGCTCTTGGCCCCCTTTGCCAGTCAGCATAGTCAGTTCAGCTCTGCTATGGAGCCTCTGCTTCCCCGCTGGCAAGTCTGGCCCTAGGTGTAGGGCCTTAAAAAGGCCTCTGTCCAGAGTTGTCTTGCCTGGAATTCCACCATGGTTATCCCCTGTAGGGATGAAGGCAAGGGGAGCTGCAGTTGGGGAGACCTTGGGGGGAGGTATATGAAGAGGGGACACCAGGGCTCCCATCAAGGACTAACTGGGGACACCTGGCCTGAATCACCACCTCAGGGTTCTGAGAAAACACCAGCAATTCAACAGGGAGCACCAAATGCTGGCCCAAATGAGGTAGGGCTAGGCTGTGCCCACTCAACACCCCAAGAGTGTCCAGGCCGGAAGGAGCAAGGGTATTTTGGGCATTCTGAGAACTGGGTATTTCTGTCCTGCGAGGGCGTCTGGCTGGCCTTGGGAGCAGTGGGGGCCTGGGTGTGGCCCTGGGGAGTCAGTGAGTGGTGCTGAAGCTGCTCCTCGAGGCCTCTGCGCTCAGGGTTTCTTGGGAAGAGGCCCAGGACACAGGGAGGCCCAGCCGGGGGTAGTGAGCCACGTCCAGAGTCCAAGCTCCAGGTCCCACCAACCTCCTTGGGCCACCAGGAACCTATAGCAGCCAGGCCTTGCAGCTCAGCCCAGGGAGGCACCAGGACTGGGGGAGGTCAAGCCCCAAAGCCCCCCATGGGATAGGGCCGCAGGATCAGTAGCCCCATGGCATTCAGAGGCAGGAATGGATTGGGGCTGAGATAGGCTTTGGGGCCTGTGGGTTCCAGGGGTGGGAAGAAGGCCCTCCCAGCCTCTAGGCCAGCACTAGCATCCACACTCTAGGGCCAGCGAACTGTGGGTCCTCCCACTGACAACCCCTCACCGCCCCCCCCCCCAACCTAGGAGCAGAGCCCGGGCAGCCAGGCCTCACTGGCCACAATGCCAGAGGCACCCGAGGTGTTGGAGGAGACGGTGACAGTAGAGGAGGACCCCGGCACCCCTACCTCCCACGTGTCCATTGTCACATCAGAAGACGGTACGACCCGGCGCACTGAGACCAAGGTATGGCCAGGCCCAGGCAGTGGACAAGTAGGCCATGTAGCCACGGTTGTTGCACATACAGAGGGGCCTCCCAGGGCACCTCTTGGGCTGGTGTCTGGGCCTCTCAGGCTGCCCAGCCTGCCCACCGGCCACCCACTTCCCCACCAGGTCACCAAGACGGTCAAGACAGTGACTACGAGGACAGTGCGCCAAGTACCCGTAGGCCCAGATGGCCTACCCCTGCTGGATGGAGGCCCCCCACTAGGCCCCTTCGCAGATGGCCCGCTGGACCGGCACTTCCTATTGCGTGGGGGTGGTCCGGCAGCCACACTTTCCCGTGCCTACCTCAGCAGCGCAGGCAGCTTTACCGATGGCCCTGAGCCCCGTGATGTCCCCAGCTATGGCAGTCTCTCCCGGGGGCTGGGTGTGCGGCCCGCACGTGGCCCCCTTGGCCCAGGCCCCGTCGATGGCTGCTTCACACTGCCTGGCCGACGTGAGGCCTTCCCTGCAGGCCCTGAGCCTGTGCCACCAGCTGGTCGCTCCCAGCCGGAGCGCTTCCAGGCAGAGCCATACGGCTTAGAGGATGACACCCGCAGTCTGGCTGCTGACGATGAGGGTGGCCCGGAGCTGGAGCCTGACTACGGTACTGCCACAAGGAGGAGGCCTGAGTGTGGGCGTGGCCTTCGTACCAGGTGAGGACCCTCAGTCTGGCCACCGCCTCTAGGAAGTCTGCTTTCCATTCCCCCAGCAGAGAGTCCTCTGCAGGAGGTCTAGCCGCTGGGGCCAAGTTAGTTACACACTAGTTTGAATTAGCTTCAATTCAAGGACAGCAGCAAGGGAAGCTTCTGGGATAGTGGAAGTTGCACCGGGCACCCTCCCTGGAAGTCAGTGACCATGCCCAACACCCACTATCCCTGCTCCAGACAGATGACCCTGAAGGTAGGAATACAAGAGGCTCAGAGCATTTCCTCTGAGTCTAAGGCTCCAGCCTTTACCCAGGCCTCAACTGCCCCTGTGTACAGAAGCAACCAGAAACTGGGCTGTCAAGCTCTTCCCAGCATCGACTCTGGTTCTGTCACCTCAGCCCTCAGCTTTTCATCTGTAGAGTGAGAACATGATCACAGCCTTGGTATGAATTATACTGGGTGACCACAGGCAAGACACCTGACCCCTCCTAGCCTTAATCCCTGCCCTAGGAAGTAGGTTTGATGGTGACATCCCACAAGGACATCTTGTACTCTGGGGGACTGGTGACCTGAATGCCCCTTATATGGTCCCACCAGGATGGCTGTGTGCAGGGAGGGTCACCTCCTGCCCCCACATCCTGGCAGATCTCATGTCACAGAGATGCTTCTCACGGGAAAGCAGGATCCCAGTCACAGATAGATCTTTCATAGAAATGCATTTAACTCCCAATTGGGGAATGCTGCATGGTGATGGGAGTGAGTGAGCTCCCCATCTTAGGGGGATCCAAGCCCAGATAACCACTGGCTGGTGTTTGGCCAAGTCGGTGGCTGTGAGTCAGTTCTTGCTGGCCTGGGGTGTGACTCGCAGTACCCACTCGGTACTTGGGGCTCCATACGAATGCTATAGACCTATCCCCACCCTTCATGGGTTCGTGGTCCACTAGAGAAGATAATGGTGGGTGGCCTTGGAGTGGGCATCCTCAGGCAGTGCTGAGATATTCCTGTGCCTTGCCTGCCTGCACAGGCCCTATGAGGATGTGGCAGATGATGGCGGTGAGCTGATGGAGGAGCGGCCCCCGTTTCCAGCTGCGACGGCCCCCCTGGCCCAGCCGGAACGGGGCAGCCTGGGCAGTCTGGACCGAGTGGTACGGCGGTCGCCGTCAGTCGACAGTGCCCGTAAGGAGCCGCGTTGGCGGGACCCCGAGCTGCCGGAGGTCTTGGCTATGCTGCGACACCCCGTGGACCCTGTGAAAGCCAATGCGGCCGCCTACCTGCAGCACCTGTGCTTCGAGAACGAGGGCGTCAAGCGACGCGTGCGGCAGCTGCGGGGCCTGCCCTTGCTTGTGGCTCTACTGGACCACCCGAGGGCAGAGGTGCGGCGGCGGGCCTGTGGGGCACTGCGGAACCTCTCTTATGGCCGGGACACGGACAACAAGGCTGCCATCCGGGACTGTGGTGGTGTGCCTGCCCTGGTGCGCCTGCTTCGGGCTGCCCGGGACAACGAGGTCCGAGAGCTCGTCACTGGTGAGTGACGCCTGGCCTCTCCTCTCCCTGAGGGATGGGCTTGGCCAGGGAAAGACCCTCCCCACCACCACCCACCCACCCATTCGGTCAGGAGTTCAGCTGCTGGGAGTAGGCGGTAGGCTTAGGCTGAGGTCCCCAGTCTCTCTACCTGTGGACTCTCAGGCACATTCCCTCTCCATCTGCTGCCCCCCACCCTCTCAATCCCCATTCTCCAGGTCTAGCCTCCTGGTCCCACCCTCCAATGGGGCTGGTGCTGGGGGATGGTGCCTTATGGAACCCAGTTAGCCGGGTAGGGTCAAGTGACCACCTTTAGGTGGGGCTAGTGGAGCAGTAGTGCCACCTGCCCCCTTACAGGGCTCAGAAGGGATGGGGGAAGAGCATGTACCTGCTTGTCAAGCCACGGGTTCCCTGCCAGCCTTTCCTCTGTGTCCCATCCCCTCTAGTGCTTCCTCCCAGCAGGTAGCTACTGTTAGGTAACTTGCCTGGGCCAGGGTAGGCACCCAGGACCTCTCAGAGCTTTTGTTACTTCTGCCTTCCGGGGCATGTCCTGAGTGAGGTCTCATGGGGAGGTCGGAAGGTCACTGCTTGTGTGGTGAGCACGGGCTGGTTGATGGCACCCTGCAGGCACACTCTGGAACCTGTCATCCTACGAGCCCCTGAAGATGGTCATCATTGATCACGGCCTGCAGACACTGACCCATGAGGTCATTGTGCCCCACTCGGGCTGGGAGCGAGAGCCCAATGAGGATTCCAAGCCAAGGGATGCTGAGTGGACGACAGTCTTCAAGAACACATCGGGCTGCTTGAGGTGTGGGTGGGGACTGGGCTCGGGCACTGTTCTCTGCAGCCACCCAGGACCGTTCTTGGTCAAGGAGGCAGAAGCCAGGCACCAGAGCCTGTATGCACACCTGAGTGTACTTGTGTCCTGTATAACCTGGAAGAAAATTAGCCACCCAAGTCTCAGGAATCTCCTAGCCATGTCGCAGTTCCTGCCCAAGTCTGGAGAATGGGGCCTGATGGGGCTGTACTCAGCCCCAAGGGCAGCCTCTGGACAAGGTCTGCCATGCTCTCATGTAGGACCCCATGTCTCCAGCCCTGCTCAGCTTCTACCCACATTCCCATCACCATGACAGCCAGGTTAGGGGGAGCCAGGACCCTCATCTTCCATCTGCCTCAGAGGCCTCATTGCACATCCTGGTGACTTCAGCCCTAGTCCTCCAACCCTGGGCATCACAACAGACTCCCCACAGGGGATCCTGGGTTCCCATGGTCCTGCCTGTCCATCAGGATGTAGCCCTGTGGCCCTCTGGGGTCCTCATCTCAGGGTAAAGTTGAACTCAGAACTGCCACGGGGGCAGGGCGAGCAGAATTACCTGTGCATGGATTCAGGATCTGGACCCTTCCAATTCTGCTGGGCATCAGAAAAGGCCCCCTGCGCCACACAGATGCCAGGCCAGGGCTCCCTCTTAGGGTCGTAGTGGTTGCGACACTTAATAGCCCTAACAGGCTGGTGTCAGAACTGGTCTTAAGATGAAGACCTGACCCCAAGGCCTGGTGTGGGGGAGGGGCCGGGAAATCCCAGTGGGAGCCAGGGGTTACCAGGTTTGCTTTTGGCCACCCAGGAACGTGAGTTCAGATGGCGCAGAGGCCCGGCGGCGGCTCCGGGAATGTGAGGGGCTGGTGGATGCCCTGTTGCACGCCTTGCAGTCTGCGGTGGGCAGAAAGGACACAGACAACAAGGTGGGTGGGGCAGGGGGCGGGGCGGATGTCCCTAGCAGGTCTCAGCTGGGTGAGTCTCATAGCCTCTTCCAAAGGGTTAGGGAGATGGACCAGGGACTGGGCCCTGGGGGCCCTGAACTATTGGGGCAGCACAGGATAAGTAGGCATGCAGTCTTTGGCAGTGCCCTGGGCATGGGCCACACCAAAGTGGCCACTCTGAAGTGGACATGCTATGAAGTCCGCCACCAGCTCCAACCTGGTGTGTTCTCCACCTTTTTCCTTCCTCAGCCCCTCCCTTGGAGCCCTCACCCCTTTAGGCCACCTAGCTTTTGTCTCCCTGTCTTTGTACCCTCAGCTCCTTCTGTGCACACTGGCTGTGGCCAGGCTTCCCTGGGGAGGGTGGGCAGTCTCTGTGCTCACCTGGCCCTGCTCCACCATTTCTCCTCTCCCCGCAGTCGGTGGAGAACTGTGTGTGTATCATGCGGAACCTGTCCTACCACGTGCACAAGGAGGTGCCTGGGGCCGACAGGTACCAGGAGGCTGAGCCAGGGCCCCTGGGCAGTGCTGCAGGTTCCCAGCGCCGGAGAAGGGATGACGCCGGCTGTTTTGGTGGCAAGAAGGCCAAAGGTGTGTGGGAGGGACTGGGGTACTGCACTCTAGGACTCCCCCTGCTACCCCAGGCTGAAGGGGCACCATCCCTGCGGCCATCCCAGAAGCCAGAGACCACCTGGTCAGCTCATGATGGGCAGGTGGGGAAGCAGGGAGCCCGGAAGGCTGTAGGGTCATCCAACTGACAGGCCAGCCGTCCCTCATCTGCACTCTGGGACCCCTCAGTGGAGGGCAGGGGTGAACCTACATGGTTGTCCCTGCTACTGCCTGGACTCAGTCCCTCAGCCCCGGGAAGGGTTCTTGGGCCCCTGTTTGGAAAGTACTGAAGTCGATGCTGCCTCCTGGTATTCACAGAGCACCTGAAGACCTTGAGATGGCCTGGAGGCAGTACCCCACCCTGCCTTCACGCCATCCTACCCGGCATTTGCTGGGTGCAGGTTCCGGGATCCACATTCTCAGGCACCTGCTGAGTTGCATCTTTGCACCGCCTTGACCTCCTCCCCCCACATCCCCTCCCACCTTGTGGACCTGTTCTGAACCCAGGCCTCTCCTTTCTTGTTCCACTTGCGGGCACTCAGCCCTCCCCAGTGATCAGGGTGGGGTTTCCGGACCCATCTGTTCAACCCAGGGTATGCATTGGGAAGTCAAGGCCGCCTAGGAGGGCGTGGGGGGGGGGGTGTTGCTGCCCGCTCAGGCTCGTCTCCTCTCTCCTGTGCTTCCTCCGGCGGCCCAGAGGAGTGGTTCCACCAAGGTGAGTCCCTGTTTGTCCTGCTGTTCAGGCCCAGTGGGTGCAGTGGGCACTAGGGAGGTGCTGCCCACCCTGTTGTCCAGGCAGTCATCGCTATGACGACTGTAGGGCAGTCCAGCCTCAAGGCCCTGTCCCATCCCCAGTCCCTTTCCTGGGCAGCCGTCTCCATGACAACTGTGTGGACATGGCAACGGCAGGAATGTCAGCCCTGGACTCACTGGGAGGCCAACAGGCTGTTCCTCTGTAACCTCAGATCCAGCTACCCAGGCAGGGCTGGGCCTGGAGCTGGAACAGGGAGAGTCAAGGGGGGCAGGGTCTGGGTGTATATGTCCCCTCAGGCCCCAGGGAACAAAGTCTGCCCCTGGGAATGAGGCGATATGTGGCTTAAAGGGACCACACAAAGGCCCCATGAGGCTGGGCAGAATAGGGAGCCCAGATCATCTGAACTCAGCTCTGCTGCCTTTTGGAGGAGAAGATGCTCCCTCATTTGAGATGAGGGTGACTGTGGGCTAGTGAGCTCACCTCTGCCACTTCTCTGTTCCAGGGAAGAAGGATGGTGACACGGACCAGAACTTTGACACACTGGACCTGCCCAAGCGAACCGAGGCTGCCAAAGGTGAGTGGACAGCGGCAGAATTCAGCCCAGGCCCATCCAGATATCGAGGCTTTGTGCTACCAAGCAGGCTTGAAGGGCCTTGGGGATCCCGTGGGGAAACAGTCCACAGGTGTGACCACCCCCAGAAGGCTGTCCAGTCCCTGGGTACCTGCTGTGGGTTCAGAATCAGGGTCAGTTCCATGGGTCACTCCAGGCAGGGTGGGAGACAGAGGCACAGAGAGGCCAGGCATTTACCAGGTCACACAGCATGCGAAAAAACTAGAGGGGATAGAGTAAGGCCTTCAGTGAAGGGCAGAGAACAGTTAGACAGGACCTCTGGTGTCAGCTGAGGGGCTCATGTTCACTCCAGGGGGTTTAGGAGCGGAGGTGGGCAGTCAGGTCTAGTAGGGAAGCTGATCATGAAGGAGGCAGAGTGGTTTGTCTTCTCATCCCTTGTGTCTGTTGCAGTCCTACTGTGTGCTGGTGCTGTTCTGTACCCTGGGAACCTAGCCTCAGTAAGACAGCTCTGCCCTGGTGAGCCCCAGGCCACGGCCCACCCTGCAAGCCCAGATACCCCCAAGCAGGGTGGAAGACCCCAGCCATGGGATCTAGGGGAAAACATCACACGCAGAAGGACCATTGCCGGCAAATGCCTTCAGGGGTAATACCC
Organism: Mellivora capensis; assembly: GCA_004024625.1. Taxonomy (NCBI): domain Eukaryota; kingdom Metazoa; phylum Chordata; class Mammalia; order Carnivora; family Mustelidae; genus Mellivora; species Mellivora capensis. The sequence goes on from PISX010000572.1 coordinate 169,819, forward strand.
TGAATGGTAGATGTGCTTGGAGCATCTGGGGAAAGGAAGCCCAGCAGAGCTGGAGTGGAGGGACTGTGAGGCACGAGGAATGGGGAGGGGGTGAGAAAATGTGGAGTGGGAGGATAGGAGAGGAGGAATAATGTCTGGGTACAGGACAACTGAAAGGCTGTCAGCCCCTCCTCTCTGGAGTACCTTGGGGCAACTCTGCCACACTGGGGGGCCAGGGCCTCAATTGATGGGGAACCAGGAGTGGTTGAGCAGGGTGCAGACTGAGAAGGCGGGCCCTGTTGCTAGGGGTGTGCACTAGTAACAGCCTAAGTTACATAGGAGAGAATAGGGCCATGTTACTAGGGAGGATGGGTCTCATTGCTAGGGCTCCTCCCCCCCCTAGTTAGTTGCACAGCCTATCTACCCAGGAGGGCTGGCCCTGTTGTTAGGGACTTTGAGTCCTTTTGTTAGGGGAGCAGCCCTGGTTGCCACCTCCCTCCCTACCCCAGGCCTCCTGGGTGCTCTGGATACCAGGCAGGTCCAATACCATTTCTTTGGCAGCAGGGTCAAGGGAACAATGACCTGGCTTAGACCCACTGCCTCCTCACTGAGTCTCTGTTCTTCCATGAAATGGGAATTCTTTCCCCTTTGGGTGGCTCATAAGGGGTGAACATTTTCCCTGACTGCACATACCCATCCCTGGCCCCAGCTGACTCTTGCCCTGGGGGCATTGATGGGAGGAGGGGGAAGCGGGGGTAATGGGGGTGGGGCCTGGGTGACTGTGGGCAGTGGGTGCTCTGTGCCCAGGCTTTGAGCTGCTGTATCAGCCCGAGGTGGTACGTCTCTACCTCTCCCTCCTCACGGAGAGCCGGAACTTTAACACCCTGGAGGCTGCCGCTGGCGCCCTACAGAACCTCAGCGCTGGCAACTGGATGGTGAGAGGCTAAATCTGGCAGGGAGGGGACATGAGAATCCTAGGTACCCCATCGGTGCCGGCCTCTGCCTTTGCCCAGTCTTGGGGGTGGGGAACCACATGGGACATGGTGCCTCCCCAAAGTCCAGGGAGGTTCACAGCACAAAGGCTGCAAGGTGGAGGTAGAATTGAGATGCTTGGGTAGGGCTTTGTCCTGCCGGGGAGGAGGGTCCAGCCAGAGGGAACAGTCAGGGCTCAGGTAGGAGAATGTCTAGGCCTGTGGGCGGGACTCAGCATGCTGAGCACCCTCCCTGCTCCACTGCCACAGTGGGCCACCTACATCCGTGCCACGGTGCGCAAGGAACGTGGCCTTCCAGTGCTTGTGGAGCTGCTGCAGTCCGAGACTGACAAGGTGGTGCGTGCTGTCGCCATTGCCCTGCGCAACCTCTCCCTGGACCGGCGCAACAAGGACCTCATTGGTGAGGATGCTGGTGGGGCAGAGCCGGGATGCAGAATCCAGGGGGCTGCTCTGGGGTGCTCCCCCACGTCCCCCTGCAGGGTGGAGAGGGGGTCAGGGGCCCCGCCCTGCTCCTGTCATTCCATCCCAGCGGCTGGAGCTCAGGTCTTCCCAAACAGTCTCAAGGCCTAGCCCCTATGCACAATGGGTGACTTTGCAGCTCCCTGAGGGCTCTCCTGGTGGATCCCACTCCTTCCTGCTGGGGTGGGCAGAGGTGAGTCCTAACAAAGGCCCCTGCCCTTCAGGGAGCTATGCCATGGCGGAGCTGGTGCGGAACGTGCGCAATGCACAGGCTCCGCCGCGACCTGGTGCCCGCCTGGAGGAGGACACGGTGGTGGCCGTGCTCAACACCATCCACGAGATCGTGTCCGACAGCCTGGACAATGCACGCTCACTGCTACAGGCTCGAGGGGTGCCAGCGCTGGTAGCACTTGGCGCCGCCAGGTGGATGAGGGTGCAGCCTGGAGAAGGGGCCGGGGGAGGGCGGGGCCGGTGGGGAGGGCGGGACGGACCAAGTGCTGACTCCGCCCTGGGCCTGGCCGCAGCCAATCGGCGCGCGAAGCGAAGGCCGCGTCTCACGTGCTGCAGACTGTGTGGAGCTACAAGGAGCTGCGGGGTGCCCTACAAAAGGATGGCTGGACAAAGGCACGCTTCCAGGTGCGGCCTGCCTGGCGTTTCTTTTACTCCTCCACTTCTCCAGGCTAGGTCCCCCACAGGAGTGCCCCTGACCCCACACCCTGTTTTGTGCCCCTGCCCACCCCCAGTCAGCCTCTGCGACTGCTAAGGGACCCAAAGGAGCACCGAGCCCTGGAGGCTTTGACGACAGCACCCTGCCACTGGTGGACAAGAGCCTTGGTGAGTATGGGGTCGGGGCGTGGAAAACTGTATCTGAGGTATAAGAAATGCTCTTCCACCTAGGTGCATTGACTGTGACGAGGCAGGTGAGGGGTGGGAGGGCCCCTTTCCTGGCTTGTAGCCTCCTACAACCTCTATACCCATGGTGTCCACATTGATGGGGGGGAGGGGGTCCGTGGCAGAGGACCAGCAGAATGGTGCTAAGATGTTAGTGACAAAGGATACCCAAGGCCACAGAAGCCATCCCTGCTGTGGGTTTGTCTGTCCTGGTGTCCCCACTGGTTCTTGCAACCAGCCAGCCACCTGGCTTGTGCTTTGCAGATGGTGAGAAGCCAGGCAGCCGGGACGTGATCCCCATGGAGGCACTTGGCCCAGGTGAGTGCAGATATGGAGCTGCTTGTTTCCTGTGGGGGTGCAGGGAGTGGCGGAGGGCAGTGGAGGCACTGAAATGGGCCAGGTGGTTTTGCCTTGTGTGTTTGGTGCTGGGAAAGCCTACCAAGGAGGTGCTGGTTGGAAAAGAGATTTGGTTTAGGGGTGTTGCTGGCAGGGGGGAGGTGGTGGGTAGCCAAAGGAGGGGTCTGTGCCCAGCCAAGGTCTTTGGTCTGTCAGCTGAAGGGGGCTGGAGGGTTCTGAGCCACCACGAAATGACCTGGCCCAAGTCTCCAGCACAGTGTTGGAGCAGGTAGGGGTTATCTCCCAGTGCACCCTGTCCCAGGGGCCCCCTGTGCCTGGGCTGAGAGGCAGAGTTGCTCCTCCAATGCCTGCCCCTGAGTTCCTCTCCTGTCCCCACCTCAAGACGGATACTCCACTGTGGACCGGAGGGAGCGGAGGGCTCGAGGTAGTGACCCTGCAGGGGAAGCCTCTGAGAAGGAACCGTTGAAAGTAAGTGGCTGTGGGCAGGTGTCCAGGGCATGCCTGAGAGGGGGCCCTGGCTAGGTGCTGAGTTTAGGCCACCTGGTCCACTGGGGTGGGGCTCACCTGCAGGGCAGCTGGGCTAGGAGACGGAGCCTGGGGGCCTGCCCCCCACCCCCAGCCTCAGGAACTTTACTGTCAGAATTAGTCTCTGGGTACGTACGGGTGGTTTAAAGCTCACACCCATTGGGAGAGCAGGGGCACAGGACAGAGGGCCCTGCCCCGAAGATGCACAAGGGCCAAGGGAGTCTGAGCAAGTATGTCTTCACCCTTCTCTGCTTGTGTGGTGTGGGGAGGAGGGTTGGGGGAGGGCCCATCGTCCTGCCTTCAGGGCAGCTCCTGCTAACCTGTTCTGTGACAGCCCCTTGGTTTTGGGCACAGGCGTGTGTGTCTGCACATCAGTGTGTATCTATGTGGGCCACAACTAGCTCAGCTCCCCCATCGTGTGCACCCTGGCTCTGGCCTCGCCCACTCAGCAGCCCAGCCCCCACCCATCAGCGCTGACTAACCTGCTCTGTTCTGCCTCTAATGCCCTCCTGCCCACTGCCCACTGGTCTGCTGCAGCCCGACCCCAGCAGGAAGGTTCCTCCTGGGCCCAGCAGGCCCGCAGTCAGGCTGGTGGACGCCGTGGGGGACGCTAAGCCTCAGCCCGTTGACTCCTGGGTCTAGTTGCATGCCTGGTACGTTCTCTCGTCTGGTTTTTCATTCAGCTGTTTCCTGTGCTCTGGGAAGGGGCTTCTCATTAATCTCTGCTGGCTGCATGTTCTGCCCCTTGGTGCTCCCTGGTGGGACTCCGGTTTCAAGCTCAGCAGGCTCAAATGCCCATCTCTGGGACAGGGTGGGGTTTGAGATGGACATGCCCCCCGGCATGCAGTCCCGGCTCAGGCACTGTGTCATATGGGTCCACAGCAGGAACAGGGCCCCCACATTTAAATGCCCCAAGCACAGTGCCCCCCAATGACCAGCAAGTCGGATTGGCCCTGATGCTGAGATTCTCGAGGTCAGCCTCTGCCACCTACAGCAGCTGCCTTTGTCCACACTTGCATTGGCCTAGCCTATGGAGGGGTCCTCCCAGCACTACCCCCCCGCCCCCCGGCCCACCCTGCTTAATCTTCCCCTCTCCCTCCTTAGGTCTCCAGCCTAGCCCTTTGTTCTTAGGGATCTGATCATGGGAAGAAGGGAACTCCAGGGCTGGCCCTCACAGAACCTGCTGTGGAGCTTGGAGCCCCCTGGCGGCAGGGGTTGGCAGCGCCTCTCACCCAGGAGCCAGGGCAGGACACTCTGGACATGCCCCCACTTCCTGCCCCTCGCTCCCTCCCTCCTAACTCCCTAGGCTGAGTTAGCTGTTTACTGACATGGTGCTGTGTGTGAGTGAGAGAGAGAGAGAGAGAAAGCCAGTGGAGCTGCCAGGGAAGCTTCCCTGGGGCCCAGGGAAGCGGCAGGACAGGGCACCTGGCTTTGCTTTGGGGCTGGTGGTGTAGGAGACTGAGCTCCTGTGTGTGCAGGGCCCCAGAGGAGCCTGGCGGCGGGCCCTGAGGGCAGGCAGTGGGGAAGGGAGGAGGGGACTCAGAGAAGGAGTTTGACTCTGGAAGGTAGACGGCATCCGCTAGGCTCTGTGTCCCACCCTGCATGGCAGACAGACCATGGGGTGGGGGGCAGTACTGGCCCATACAGAGAGGCTTTGGAGGTAGCAAGATGGGGGTCAGGCTGTGCTGTGCTTGCCCCCAACCCTGCCCTTGGCTCCATGAAACCCCAGTGCAGCAGGAGCCTTCCCTGAGCGGCTCTGGCCTGGCGGTGGCTGCTGAACCCTGTCTGCTGGAGCCCCAAGTCACAGCCCCAGGACTGACCTTCGGCAGCAATGGGGGACTGCCGCCTAGTGCCTGCTGTTTGGGACTTAAACACAGAAGAAAAACACTGACAAAAAGCATTAAAAATGAAACCAAAATAAGACTGTATTGGTAAACACCTAAATTTTTGTAAGAAAATTTAAAAATTAAAAACAACAAAAGAACTTCCTATTTTCTGCAGCTCAGATCTCTTGCCACCAGCCGCTTGCTCTTCCCTGCTTGCCAGGTGGGACATGGGTGTCCAGTGCTACATCCGGAGGGGGCTCAGCTCCCTGGCCCCAGGGGTGTTTCTTCACATGTCCTCCCAGGCCCACTGTGATCCCCTTTCTGCACACACACAGAAGGCTTGCTTCTGGGTGGTTGGCTGGGCCCTGAGTCCCATGGTGGTGTCCTGGCCAGAGGCTGGTCTGCACACAGGTGGGCTCAGCCAGAATTGGTGGGGGGCAGGGGGAGATCCCTGGGGAGCCTCTGAGGTAGCTAGGGGGCCTTGGGGCCAAAAGGCCAGGGTTGGGACTGGGGATTTGGGCAGCTGTGGATTTGGGGAGATGAAAAGCAATTCTATCTCCCTTGCTTGCTGGGCAGCTGTGGAAGCACCAGAGCTGACCCCGAGTCCTGTCTTACATAAACAATGCCACGTCAGCTGGGGGAGTTGCTTCTACTTGTGCCACATAGGGACCCCAAGGGGCCAGGTGCCAGAGAGCTCACACCCTGCACTGAGGCGGGGACCCCACATCCACCGTTCCCTAGTGCCTGCTTGGTCAGAGATGGACAGGCAGGCTGACCAACTGCTGTGTTCCAGTCCCAGGACAGCCTCCAGATGGGGGCTCACCTCAGCCTGCTGACATCCCTCTGGGGATGCAGCGGGTAACCTCAGCCTGACCACATAAGCTGCCCCCTGCCCCACCCGCTTACCCTGGACCAGCATTAGCATCCAGCGAAGGGGAGCACTACAGGAAAGAAGTGGGGAAGCAGTTAAAAAGAAGCACTAAGTTGATCTTTGTAAATATTTAAAATTTTAATTCCTCTTTTAGCATCTTTTAAACATGATACCGGTATACAAGATTGTTAATAGCTGATTTTAGTAAAGAACTTGCATTTCATTCTTAAAAACGAAGTGAAAGAACCCAGGAATCACAAGTGGGTGTGAGTTGTTGGCCACGGTGCCATCACTGAGGCATTGCTGCCACCTGGTGACGGCAAACCTCAAGAACAGACTACAAGTGCATATTGGTTTCCAAATATTCCTACTTCCAGGGTCTATTGCATAAGTTGATGCCTGAAGACCCACCCGTGTAAGAAACCCTATTGATTGAAATGCTGGTGGGAGTGAGAGACACTGTCACGTGCACCACCCGTCCTGATTTGGGACTCACAAACATACTTTACAGATTTATTGCAGTGATTGTGTATGGTGAGCTGGCTGCACTTGGGGCAGACCAGGGGTGACAGCCCAGAGCTGCCCTCTAGAAGGCCCAGGACCAGCAGGCTTGTGGCTCAGAGGCCTCAAGTGTCGTACACTTGACCCCAGAACCACAAAAGTGGCTTGGCAGGAGCACATCCCTGGTGCCCTTCATAAGCAGGCTTGGCAAGGGATCCAGGAGCAGGGTGAGTGGTCACGGTTGTGTTGGGGTGCCCGGGCCAAGGTAGACAGCCTTCTCTAGGCCGTCCATTGCCTTTGAGTACTCCAGGTATGAAGGGAAATATGTGCACTCAAAGTGTCTGTTCCCACGCACGTATGCCAGGAATTCTGGTGTTCCTGGGAGGATGACGTTGTCAGCCAGCAACACTGTCCCCTTCCGTAGCAGGCCACACTCCTGCAGGAGACAGATGGTGGGAAGGGGTAAGGGTGATAGGGACCCAGCAAGCCAGTCCCAAACTGGGAGGGTAGGTGCTCTTGGCTAGAGGGTGGGTCCGTACACTGGCCTGTGCCTGGCCTGGAGTCAGCCCCGCTCCAGCTCTTGGGGCCACAAGGGTCTCCCCACTGCCTTCCATCTCCTCCCTGGCAGCTGCCTACAAGTCCTGCCTCCAGAATATGGCTCTGGGAGGGAAACTCTTTGGATCCCCATTAGGTCCTGTGTCCCTGCCCCTAGAACAGCATGTGGCAGCCACACAGTAGTTGTTCAGGGACGCTAGCCAGAGAAGTAAGTGGGAAGAGACAACAGAACCAGGATTCAGGCCATAGGCCTGACTCCAGGCCAGCGGGTCCTTCGGTCACCGGGTGCCAGGAACATGGGGCTTTTCCAGGTGAGCTGCCTAGTGCCCAGTGCATGGGCTACCACTGTGCGCCATTGCTGGAGATCCCCAACAGCCCGACCAGGGTGACCCTGCAGGGATGGGGGGGCAGTGGCAGGGTAGACCTCACCACCCACAGGGGTTTGCTCTGGACATCCCCAAAGTCTGGCAGGTGAGACACCCCTCTACCAGCATCTGGGCCTGGGAGCTCTACAGAAGGAAGGACCAGCTGGACATGGCCAGGGAGGAGCTCTGGGGACAAAGCTGCCCAGCTTATAGAAAACAACAGAAAGAAAGCTTGGGAGGAAATGCTTTCCTGTGGGAGAGGGGCAGCCCAGGGCAGTTGGTCACCCCAGTTGCCTTGTCCTAGATTTAATTTTGGAAGTGTAGAGCTGCTTTTTCACATGATCATAAAAGTTAAAAGAAAAATAATAAGCAATCTGAGACATCAAAAGCAAAATCAGAGTGACCCCAGGCATGTCTCAAATTGCCAACAGGACCACATGCAATGGAACATCTCTAAGTGGTTTAAAAACATGGGCTTTAACTCCGCACCCCTCCAGGGATGTGCCCTAGCACAGAGTCTTATAAGTGTCTCAGTGCTCCTGGAGGCCATGGTCACTTCCAGCCTGTGGACTGTGTGGGGGAAGCCAAGGATCCTCCAGTGAGAGTGGAAAACAGAGCTGTGAGATCAGGGAGGCCAGGGACAACCCATGAGCCAGAATTGGAACAGAAAGTACCACTGTGAATCATGGAGCATTTCCTCATATAAAAATAAAGCTCCCTAGCAGTCTTGGCTAGAAAGACCTAGAATGGAGAGCTGTCCCAGAGGAGGCGGCCCTGGCCCAGGCCCTGGAAAGGCAGTTTAGGTCTCTAGCCAGAAGCGGACAAGGTGAGCAGGAGCTCAAGATGGGTCAGTCAGTGGCCTGAAAGTCATCAGACCCTAAAAACCAGTGAGTTGACCAGGAAAGAAGGAACGAAAGAAAGCAGCTCTGGGCACGTTTCGAGGGTGCTGGGCCCTACCCACCCTTGAGGAAGCTGGAGACAGCAGGAAGGAAAAGGCAGCACCTATCCTGCCTTTTCCCAGGTATCACACACCTCCCAACAGAGGACACAGACCCTCTGGAGAACTCTGCCCAGAAGCCTACCCCGTCTGAGCAAACCTCTTGTGCCAACCCCTGCCTGTACTGGATAATGGTTTTAAACTGTGTCCACAGTTCCTTTTCCACTGGGAGTGCGCTGGGCTTAGTGACTCACTTCTAACAAAGGGAAGGAGGCAGAAGTGGCGGTGTATGCCTTCCGAGACCACAGCTCCACCGTTGTCCCTTCTGTTTCCATCCCCTGACCCCGGCTGTGGGAAAGTCAGCCACCATGTTGTGAGGACACCCAAGCAGCCCCGTGGAGAGCCAGTGAGATGCGGCACTGAGGCCTCCTCAGAGAAACCATCTGATTTCAAATTGCCACCTGCCCCTGCCAGCCTCCAAGCCTGGCCAAGAGAGGGACAGCTGGGCTGCTGTAGAGCCGGGCTGACTGGGCAAAAGCCAAGGGCTAGCAGAGTCCAGCTGCAGGGCTAAAGAATGTGTATTTTTAAAAAGCACAGCCGGGGCGCCTGGGTGGCTCAGTGGGTTAGGGCCTCTGCCTTCGGCTCGGGTCATGATCCCAGGATCCTGGGATCGAGCCCCACATCAGGCTCTCTGCTCGGCAGGGAGCCTGCTTCCCCTTCTCTCTCTGCCTGCCTCTCTGCCTACTTGTGATCTCTGTCTGTCAAATAAATAAATAAAATCTTAAAAAAAATTAAAAAGCACAGCCATTCCCAATTCGTGACTTCTTTTCTTTTAAGATAATTACCAGATTTGAACAAGCAGCACTGAGAAAACTATCAGTTTCCTAGTTATTAAACGGCAATATTTGCTACTTTCCTATAAATGCAGGCCCCACAATTATCACATACACCAGAGCTGCTGAAATCCCTCCCTCCCTGTGTAGGCCCAGCTGGGTTGGCTGGCTGGCCTTTGCCTTCAACATCTGATTTCCAGGTTCATGCCCCCAGCCTGAGGCTGGGCCCTCCTCCAGCCGGCCATGCTCCACACACAGCTGCCTGGCTCCTGGCCCAAGGGTCTTCTTGCCATCACCTCCACTGACCACCTGTCTCAGCAGGTGGCCAGTCCCCTGTCCCCTTCCACTCTCAGAGCTCAGCACCTCCGTGGAGTTTCCAGGTCTCTGTACCACCCTCTATGGCCATCCCTCCCCACCCTCCACGCACCCAATGGAGACCTTTCCTGGGGAAAAATCTGACCTTGTCCTTACCTGCTTAAAACCCCCCATGTTCCCTTCGGTGTGTGCCGTTCAAGGCCTCCACGTGTGGCTCTGACTTACTGCCCTAGATCTGCCCATCCCCACGATATCCTGTGACCTCCTAGACCCCAGGCGAGGGCAGGTTCCCTCCTGCCATGTCTAGGCCCTTGGCCTTCCACGTCTGGACTAGATCCACTGGTCGCAAGGTCCTGGTCAGCCTCTAGCCATGGCTCCAGTGGCCAGGCATCCCCCCCATTCACAGTCCTGCTGCACAGGGCAGAGTGGCCAGCCCATGGGGAACTGAGGTGGGTAAACACGGGACAAACAACACGGAATCACTCCATGCTGACCACCAGGAGGGGTAGGCCAGGGTGGGGCAAAACTTCCAAGCCCCGGGTGGAAGGCCAAGGAGCCACTAAGTGTGACCTTGACCGCCCAGGTAGGGGAAGGTAGTAATCATCGATATTAAGCTCTGTGCATCAGCTCACGAAGGGCCCACCCGGTGCCCCACGTGGGGATAAGGCAGCCTCTCTGGTCACCACTTGGGGCTAGCCAAACAGCGGCACTGAGGGCTGGGACAGGATGGGGTGTGAGGACAGAGACCGAGGGGTGGAGAGGAATGCGCCATAAGGAGCCTCAGGGGAAAACAGGCAGGAGATGCCCCATTGGTGCTCATCCCTCCCTGTCACCCCAGCTGGGCCACCTAGTGGGCCTGGCCAACTCCTGCCTAGAACCCCCTTCCTCCCATCTCCATGCTGCCCTCTGGCCCTCCACACTCCCTGCCCAAATCACCTCTGCCACCGGGGCCAGCCAGGGCTGCCCCTGCACCAGCAGTCAGCAATGAGGCCCACGTGGGCCAGGTAGCTGCACAACTCACCTCCAGGAGCCGCGTGTCCGGCAGGTACTTGTCCTTCCAGTGGTCGAGGAAGACCATGTCTAGTGTGTCCACGTCGTATTTCTTCCTTAGCTGGGGGATGACATCCTGGGATGCCCCGACCACAACAGTGACCTGGAACAGCACTCTGTCAGTATCTGTCCTCATAGACGGCTCTGCCTGGACACCAGCTTGAGGGTCATCACCAGTCTTCTTTGGGGTTCTGGGGAGACAAGTCCCCACTCTCCACGCCCCGCCCCACCCAGCCCAAGGATAGCCTTGGGAGTTTCCTCTGTGGGGGTTTCTGGGAAACCTGGCTTGGGAGGCAGCACAAGGCCACGTATGACAGGATGAAAGAACTATGCTGGGGTGACCTTCCCTTCTCCCTTGCACCCAGCCCCTGGCACCTGGGTGTCTGCACTCTATGCCCCAGGGCGGCCACACACCCTGTCCTGTAGGCCCGCAAAGTCCAGAATCTGCTGGGTGATGGCAGCATAGTCAGGGTTGAGTTCAATGGTGAGCAGGCGGGCCCCGGGCTCCAGCAGGCGGGCCATGCGCACGGCCGAGTAGCCGCAGTAGGCGCCCAGCTCCAGCAGCACTGATGGGCGCTGCTCCTGCACCACTGCATCCAAGATCTGGCCTGTGGGGTAGAGGGGAGGGTGAGCACAGCAGGAGGAGATGACACAGTCCTGGTCCCAGACCTGCTCCTTCCAGAGGGAGCATCGGCCCCTACTAATGCCTGCCTCCCCCACCCCCACCGTCGCCACTCCCCACCATCGCACTAAACACACCCTCAGAGCTTCCAGAGTTAGGCTTAGAGCTTAGGCCTCTGGGTCTCAGCACATGCTGGTCCCTTTGGCCTCTGGGTCTCAGCACAAGCTGGTCCCTCTCTTTTGCCTGGTTCCTGACCCCCAACTCATCCTAACCCAGAGCTGCCCTCTGCGGAAACCCTCACACCACCATGCCCATGGGCTGCATCCTGGGCCCCTGGGCTGGACACTGTCAGAGGCTCCAAGGGGACTGGACAATGGCTATCCTATCTGTCCCCAGGGCCCAACTCCCAGGGGTGCAGCACAGCACAGGCCTCTGCCCCAGGCTGGAGTCCAAAGGTCAGGAGGTGGAACTGGGGCCCCAGGGCCGAGCAGAGTCCAAGGAGCTCTATACACGCCCTCATGCCCAGCAAGGCCAGCTAGGAGCTCGCCGGCTGCCGTGCACCACCACCCAGCTCCATCAGAAGGCATGCCAGGGTCAGGCCTACCGACGAACATGGGCTGAGCTGCTGTGTGGCAAGGAAGGGTCCTGGGCAGTTTATTGAACGTCTGTCCCTCCTCACAAGGACAGTGATGTGGCCGTCAGGGGTCTTTGCACAGCCTTTGCCCTGGCCGGGGAGCAGCTGGATGAGCAGCTCCATGGACCTCCAGGGCTCCAGGGAAGCCCCCACCCCAACACCCAGAAACACAGCAAAAACAGGCCTGCCCTTTCCAGGGCCGGACTGCCCCCGCCGGGTCCCCTTTCCCATGCCTGCTACCTGCTGGCTGGACTGCCCACCTTTCTTGTCACCCACATTCATAGCCCACTCCTTTTGCGAGCAATAGGTATCGATGGCCTCCAGCACACTTTGTGGGTCCCCAGCCACTGCGTGTTGCAGCACATGACGCAGGATGCGCTGCTCCTTGGTGTTGCCCATGAAGAGGTTGTAGAGGGGCTGCAGGACCAACTCGTTCCAGTAGATAAGGAGTATGCCCAAGCTCCAGCATCGCAGGCAGAGAAGCACCAGCAGCACCAGGCCCAATGAGAAGGCTGCCAACAGCAGGGGAGGTGGCTCCAGCATCTGAGACAGGGCAGGGATAGGGTGGGGTGAGGAGGAGGGGAGAGAAGGGGGAGGGAAGAGAGCCGTAGGGCAGTGGGTTTCCGCACTTTGTGGCCTGCAGGCTTGGGGAATCGCAGCCCCTCATTATTAGTGCGGACCTGCCCCTCCCGGCTTACCCACCCTCTCCTCAGTTTGGGGGTGCTGCTGTTGCCCCGCATTGCTGATGGGGGCCTTTAAGAGCTTAGCCATGTGTTCCAGTGGCCTGGCTCATCTCAGTGCTGGGGGAAGGCAGACCTCCTGTCTGGGGCAGTCCCCTGGGGTTGCTCCCTCAGGTGCACAGAGCAGGTGCTGGGTCTGGCCCTCCTGCCTGGGGACCTGCTAGTCACAGCCCTCCTCCCCCCATAGTCTCCCAGACAGCCCTGATGGAGGTGGGCACAGGGGAGGCCCCGTCTGCATAGAGCTCTCTTGGGTCCTCATACCCGGAGGAGTCTGCGGCCCTTTAAGTGAATTTCCAGGTAAGAACACAGGCAGTCCCCCGGCCAGGCACAGGAGACAGAGACCCACTAGCCACTCCCCCTGGGGACAGCCACCCATGCTACACCTGTCCCAGGTGAAGGCCAGACCTGCCGCCTGCACCATAGGTAAAGGGGACCCGCCAGCTATAGCAGACAACCACGGGGATGGCACCACGTCCGCTTGGCAAGCCCCCTTCAGGTAGCTAGGGATCCAGCCAGACGGGGCCCCTAGAGACACAGGCAAGGTTCAGACCCTCAGCCCTGGGCTCTTGGCGGGCACAGAGCAGACTTCACAATATTCTGGGCAGATGCTCAGAGTTCAGGCCAGACACCTTATAAAATGGGAAAGGACAAAATAAAGAAGAACATGGGAGGCTTCTGTTGGGGCCAATGGTCCCTCACAGGTGACTCACAAGGAAGGGCCATGGAACCCCAGCAGCCACGCAGGGCCTTGCTCTCCTAGAGGCTCTGATTCGGAAAGGCACATCCAGGAGAGCAGGCAGGCCGAGGGCCTTGGTGGGAAGAGCGCTGGAAGAAAGCTGAGGGCCCTCAACTGTACCACACGGGACCATAAGGAGACGGTGGGTGGTTTGGGGAACAGGGCAGAGGAGTGGGAAACTGAGGCTCTGCCCCAGGTGAGTATGGACACCCAGATTCTGGTGTTTTAGGCCATGTGGCCTATGGACACGGAACACTTTATCAACGGGTCGGAGTGTGCAGCCACAATGGACCCCAACCCTTGGCCCACACTTGCTCTTCTGCTCCCAGGGGCTATCCTGACTTTCCGAGCCACTCTCCCAGCCGCCTCCTGCCCTGCGTGCTGAAGGGCAGGTGTGTGCACTCCTTCTCCTAGCTCAGCAGCAAAGCAGAGAAAATTGGTGCAGGATTCTTTTGCCTTTAGATATCACCAATGGAAACCATAACCTGAAAATGACCTGGGTCCAGATATCTGGGCCTCTTCCTCTAGGCCAGCCTTGCCCCCTAGGGCAGCGCTTCACCCTTCCGTCCTCAGCTGAAGGTCCCAAAGAGGTATAGAGATGTCAGCCTGGGACCCCAGGGACACAGACAACAGCAGAAGGCCTGAAGTCCTGAGCAGATGTGGCAGGTCTCAGCACCAGAGGCAGTGTCCCTGCCCGGGGTGTGCGCCTTGGCCCAACCGTGCCAGAAAGAGTACACCTCAGGGGTCTTGTCTACCGTAGCTCTGGGGCCCACCCTGGCCAAGGGCCCCCTAAGTGGAAGCATGCACCGTGACCCAGGGGGCCGGTGAGGGGAAAACACAGGGTTGGGGGGAGGATATAGTGGATAAGGGTAGAGTATCTCTCTTCTAGGGAACGGCCGACAGGAAACAGTGAGGGGAGGCCCCTGCAGCCTGAAGGAGCTAGAACTTTCTACCGCTCAGGATTTCCTAACCACACATCTGTGTTGCTTTATTTGTCATTACCATTATTACTCGTAGCACTGTTTGGGTGATGCTACAATGCACCACTGTTTTATTCTCTGCATTTAAAAAAATATCCAGTGAGTGTTGGAAATCATCAAAATGTAAAAATTAGAAGTAATATTCTACTTAGGTATCCCATTACTTGACGGACACTAGAGTCATAAACTATAAATTTCAATCTCTGTAATACTTGGCTTGTGTTAAAAACCTGGCTTGTAAATTGCTAATCTCTAGGTCTGTCTGTTTATAACTGCACAGCACTGTGTGCCTCGGGGCTTACAAGAGGGCACAGGGAGGGCTGCAACCTCGGGGGAGGCCCTGCTTTGGCTCTGAGTCCTGGTTACCTAACAGGTATAGGAACAGAAGGGGCAATGCTGGGACTTTAAACCACTCTGGGGAGAGGGGGAATCGTCGGGAGGATAAAGGAAACTCAACCCCGGGCCAGGAGGCCAGAGCATGGAAGCCAAGCAGCACTCTCAGATCCTCTCTGTTCTGTATAGGTTCAAAACAAGCCATAAGGGAAAGTTTTTAAGTGGCTCGCCGAGCACAGTCTCAAACATGGCTTCTTGACCACATCGAGGGCTGGAGGCAAAGCTTCAGTGCAGGATCCTGGGTCTCCTATCTCTCGTGGCTGTTGACCTCAGGGTAGCAGGGCAGGGAGAAGCTGCGCACGGACTTCAGGGTTTGGCCGAAGAGGCTAGGCCTTTATAAGGCTTCCACAGATGATACATTTAGTATCATGAGAGCATGAAAGAAATAAAGGGAGACAAAAATTAATGGAAAGATATCCCATGTTCATGGACTGGAAGATTTGATATTGTTAAGATATCAATATGAAAGTCATCTACAGATACAGTGCAATTCCTATCAAAACTGCAATGGCATCTTTTGTAGGAATAGAAAAGTCCTTCAAAAGGTCATTTCAAATTCAAAGAGCCAAAACAATTGGAGAAAGAACAAAGTTGGAAGACTCCTACTTCCTGATTTCAAAACTTACCACAAAGCTACAGTAAATAAAACAGTGTGGTACTAGCGTAAGGTAAACATACAAACCAACAGAACAGAACGGAGAGGCCAGAAATAAACCCCCATTGTCTATGATCAAGTGATTTTTTTTTTAAATTTTATTTATTTGTCAGAGAGAGAGAGCGAGCACAGGCAGACAGAGTGGCAGGCAGAGGCAGAGGGAGAAGCAGGCTCCCTGCCGAGCAAGGAGCCCGATGTGGGACTCGATCCCAGGACGCTGGGATCAGCACAGGCAGACAGAGTGGCAGGCAGAGGCAGAGGGAGAAGCAGGCTCCCTGCCGAGCAAGGAGCCCGATGTGGGACTCGATCCCGGGACGCTGGGATCATGACCTGAGCCGAAGGCAGCCGCTTAACCAACTGAGCCACCCAGGCGTCCCGATCAAGTGATTTTTTAACAAGAGTGCCAGGACCACTCAAGAGGAAAGAACAGTTTCTCTAATAAATGGCTTGGGGACAAACAGATTTCCACATGCAAAAAAATTAAGTTGGACTCTCACACACCACATACAAAAAGGAACTCAAAATGGATCAAAGCCTTAACTTTCAGAGCTAAAACTATAAAACTCTTACAAGAAAACACAGTAAATCTTCATGACCTTGAATTTGGCAATGGATTCTTACACATGACACCAAAAGCCCAGGCAACAAAAGAAAAATAAATTGAATTTCATTAAAATTAAAAGCATCAAAGGACATTATAAAAAGAACCAAAGGAAAACCCACAGAATGGGAGAAAATATTTGCAAATCATACATCTGATAAGAGTTTAATATCTGAAATATATAGTGGCACCTGGATGGCTCAGTCAGTTAAGCATGTGACTCTTGGTTTCCGCTCAGGTCATGATCTCAGGGTCGTGGGATAGAGCCCCATGTGGGGCTCTGTGCTCAGCGGGGAGTCTGCTTGGAATTTTCTCTCTCTCTACCCCTCCCCCTGCTTGTGCTGCGTGCGCGCTCTCTCTCTCTCAAAAAAAAAGAGGGTGGTCTTGATTATATAAAGAATTCCTATTTTGCAACAACAAAAAGACAAACAACCCAATGAGAAAATGGGCAAAGGACATTTCTCCAAAGATCTACAAATGACCAATAATACGCACGTGGAAAGATGCCCAACATCATTAGTCATTATGGAAATGCAAACTGAAACCACCCGAGATACCACTTTACACCCATTAAGGTGGCTCATTTCCCAAAAAAAGTTGGTAAATGTTAAATAACAAATGTTGACGAGGATGTGGGAAAACCGGAACCCTTGTGGGCTGCTGACAGCAGTGAGAAACGGTGCAGCTGCTGTGGAAAGCAGTTTGGTGGTTTCTCGAAAAGTTAAATATAGAACTAACCTATGACCAGCAATTCCACTCCTGGGTGCACACTCCAAAGAACTGGAAGCAGGGACTTGAACTGAAACCAGTGCCCTGATGTTCCCCGCGGCATTATACTCAACAGCCAAACAAGACAAACAGCCCGTCTATCCACAGAAGAAGGGACGTGCTGCATCCCCAGGATGAATCGCACTTCGTCACTAACATAAATGAAACACTGATTCATGCTACCACATGGATAAACCGGGGAAGATGTTATGGTACATAAAAAAAATATAGATATAGATAGATACTATATGATAATATATATATATATACAGATATATACATATATACATATCATATAATATATATCATATATATAATATATATGATATAAATATATACAAATAAATATATATAGATATATAAATATACTATATGATAAAAATATAGATATAGATAGATACATATAGTTCACTTCTGTGAACTTTGTAGGGCAGGCAAATCCACAGAGAAAGAAAGTAGAACAGAAGCTGCTAGAGGCGGGTGGAGGGGATGGGGAATTACTCCTGAATGGGTATGGTGTTTGTCTGGGGGATGATGAGAAAGTTCTGGAAATAGTCACAATGGTTACATGATGCTGTAATGCATTTAATACCACTGAATTGTACACCTGTAACACTGAAATGGCTAACGTGGCAAATTTTAGCTTAAGTATTTTTTTTAAGATTTTATTTTTAAGTAGTCTTTATACCCCACGTGGGGCTTGAACTTACAAACCCAAGATGAAGAGTTGCCTGCTCCATCGACTGAGCCAGCCAGGCGCCCCATAACTTAACTGTGTTTTACTATAGGAAAAAGAACACTGGGAAACAAACAAAATGGACAACCCCGTTTCTGGCCCTTCCTGTTCTAAAAATGGAAAAGGGACATGCCATTCCCCATAAGGAAGCAGGATCCAGAAAATCAAGGGCTGCTCCTATCTCCCTGGGGGATCCAGGGCGCTCAGGCATCTCTTGCTCTAACCCTGCTGATTGGCCCTGGGGGGCAGCTGGGAGGACGGGAGCAGCTTGGACACCTGCCTCCACATTCATGGTCCTTCTTGGAGGCAGGGGAAGGGGCCTTCCTGTCTCAGCAGAGTCTGCCCACCCCATCTGCTTCCTTCCAACAGGCCTACAGTGTACAGCCAGCATCCACCTCTCCACAGACCTCCCTCCCCACACAGCAAAAATAGCACCCAGCCCCTAATCCTCCTTATCATAAGCCGGTCCCTCAGTATTCCCCCCAGCAACCATGAAACTGTAGCTTCCATCAACTCTGATTACCGTTTATCGTCCTCCAGACCCAAAGGGGGCAAGCAAGATGCTTGGCAGCTGGGCCAAGACCCCCAGCCACCCTTGAACCAAGGTAAGGACAGGCAGATGGGCCCCTAACACCCAGAGCCATTGGTCCCGGGACCTTCAGTTCCATGATCCTTTGTGACCAAAGTGCTTCCCCACATCCAGCCTGACACACAGCACAATTTCACTGAGACCTGGGCCCCCAGCATGTGCATGGGGGGGTGTGGGGGCTCCACTCCCCGCTGAGTCTGCCCCTCCCTTGTCCAATCCACTCTTAAGCTCCAGCCCTGTGGGATGGCCAGCTTGGGGGTGCTTCTGTCTCTCTCTGCGTCGTAGCCAGATGGCCTACCCTTTTGTCAGCTGGTCAGTGATCTTTTTATGCATGTAACGTATCCTAGATGACACTCTTTTTTTCTCTAAAGGAAATGCAAATGTTTTTCATAAATACATCACAAGCAACCGTCAGTGGATAAGTTACCGAGACTCTTAGAGTTCTGTAAAATGATGAATCAATTGTATGACATCGTTCCTAGGCTCACTTAAAAAAACCAGTGAAAGTGCACTAGAACTTTTGGTCCCTTTGTGAGGCTCTGAATCTGCTGTTAGGCCCACACTGCCATCACCTCCTTCTGAAGAGCAGGTCTCTGCCCACGCTCGTTCTGGAAACTAGGGAGGGCCAGGATGCTTGTGCTTGTGCCTGAGGCTGCAGGAGCAACAGAAGAAAAGTCCAGGCCAGAAGGAACTCAGGCCCTCTCCCTGACCAAGAGCTGCAGCGCCAAGCATCCCAGCTCCCCCGGTCACTTCTGACCCCGTCTCAGCCCCTGCTTCTTGGAGGACCCCCACCCTAGGCCCAGCCCCTCTTCTGGTCAATGGACTCATGCACTAGAAACAGGGCCAGCTGTCTTGGCTCTGAATGGAGGCCAGGCCTCAGAGTGCACAGAACATTCTGGGGGCAAAAACAGGCAGGCTGGCCAGGATCCTTGTGGGGAGGACAGAAAAGATGGGGGTGGAGTGGGCCAGGAGATGCCTGCCAGGGTGGGATGGTTGGCTACCTGCCCTACTGGCCAGCTGTCTAGGACAAAGCCCAAGATACCGCGCTGCCTGGGTACTGGGAGAATTCTGGCAGTGCACGGGCAGTTTTAGCAAAGCCCCAGCAGCTGCCTGCTTCCAGCCCTGCCCCTGTGCGCAAACTGAATGCGGACTCCCCATCTTACTCCTCGCACGCTCGATGGCAGCCCTTTGTTCCGTGTCTAGTCTGCTGCTCATTTAGGGCATCAGGGGGTGATTCTGACTCCCGATCCAGTGCTCCTGACAAATATCCACTATGGCAGTGAGGGCAGGTCTCAGTTCCATGATTCTGAATACACTCTCAGAGGCTGGGTGAGAGGCCAGGCTTCCAAACAGCAGCTCTGGGGCTGGAAGTACTTCCTGGCTGCTGGGGAGGCCTCTTTGTCTCTCTGGTTGATCCCACTCATCTCATGGGGAGCTTCTCCGTTGACTGAAACCCCCTTCTCACACCCCTGCTGACAGTGTGTCACCATGGTGCTAATTCTGTCCGCTTCCTTTCCAGTCAGCATAACTTCGCTAAGGATAATTTGGAACCTCAGTGGCATTCATGGAAAACTGCAGATCTCCCCAGAGTGGCTCCTGAGACCTCTCCCTTCCATCTCCTCTACTCCTCCTTCCTCCTGGACTGCCTTTTGTTCTCTCTCCAGCTCCCTTGCATCCTCTGATCTGACCCCTGGAAGCCTCCTTCCCATCCAGACTGCCAGACCTTCCCCTTACCTCCCGCCCTTTAGCTCTCATAGTCACTGCCACAAAGAAACCTCTGCCCCATCGGGAGCTCTCAAAGGACTCAAGGACCCCCAAAAGTAATCACCTGAGGTTGAAAAAGAAAACAAAAAAAACTAACTGGAAACAGACATTTAGGCCACGGCCTCCATAAGATTATATATCAGGGCAAAAAGATATTAAAGGCCTCTTCCATGAACACTGGTGAAAAGCTTTAGCCCTCACGTTGAACAGGTAACTAACCTATTCTGTCTGCTAGAAACACTGTAAGGACCTATTTAGCCAGAGCGACTCCATCTTGGTTAAATAGCCATTTTGTTGTTTGTGCAGTAAAACTTAAATTGACTCTCCCCCCCCAGAGAAACTTCCTTAGAAACAAGTCTGGGAAAACAGTAAAATGTAGTTGGCTAGTTCCTGATAACAGAACCCAGAATACAAGGACGAGTCAGGCCAGATAGAGACATCTGATCAGTATGAAATACTGTTTGTAACAGTGAGAAAGTCTTGCCCAAACCAAAATGACTCCATCTTGGGAAGGACGACAATCTTATTATTCACACTGAATAGGTTAACTGACTAAGCCTTCCCGAAAAGTACTATTTGTAACAGTTCCTGATATGGGGTAATCTTAAATAACAAGTCACCAGACCGGATAGAACTAGCCAATCAGCAAGAGACACATAAACCCGGTGGGTTGAGATACCAAGATATGGGTTGCAGTTTTACCCAATAAAAGGTAGCCTGTGAGATGGGGAGGGGTCGCTCTCTTCGGAGACGGCCCTGACCAGTCAGTCGATTCTTGAGCCTGTAAGCTGGGGGTGGTCGCTCTCTTTGGAGACGGCCCTGGCCGGTCAGTCTGATTTCTAATACTTGGCATAAAATAAAGCTTTAAATAACTTTTACTTTGTCTCAGTCTTGTTTCGTTTAATAACGGACCTAACAACACAATCCAGATAAAAATATCAAATGAAACAAAGACAAGGTCCAACTCTTATGTAAACTAGTGAGTTTTATAGAATTGTATTTAATGCCTGATGCATGGCTCAAAGTTTTATTTTTTTTTTAAAGATTTTATGTATTTACTTATTTGAGAGAGAGAGAGAGGGCATGAAGAGGGGAAAGGTCAGAGGGAGAAGCAGATTCCCCGCAGAGCTGGGAGCCCGATGTGGGACTCAATCCCAGGACTCCAGGATCATGACCTGAGCTGAAGGCAGTCACTTAACCAACTGAGCCACCCAGGCGCCCATGGCTAAAAGTTTTAAAAACACAAGATCTCGGCCCCCTTCCACACGATCACACTGAGCTAGTACCCACGCCTGGAATCGGATCGCAACCTCAGCGCGCCTGCCACCTGCCACTGCCTCTGGACCATGGACCCCCGCAAAGTGAGTGAGCTTCAGGCTTTCATGAAAACGTGTAAGCAGGATCCGAGCATTCTGGACACCGAGGAAATGCGTTTCCTGCGGGAGTGGGTGGAGAGCATGGGCGGTAAAATACCACCTGCCACTCATAAAACTAAATCAGAAGACAGTATCAAGGAAGAAAAACCAGATAGTAAGAAGGCGAAGGAAAACATAAAGACAGATGAACAATCAAGTGAGGAAAGTGACCTAGAAATTGACAATGAAGGTGTGATTGAACCAGATACTGATGCCCCTCAAGAAATGGGAAATGAAAATGTAGAGATAACTGAGGAAATGATGGATCAGGCAAATAATAAATAATAAAAAAGTGGCTGCCATTGATGCCCTAATGATGGTGAACTACAGAAAGCCACTGACTTGTTCACAGATGCCATCAAACTAAATCCTCGCTTGGCCATTCTGTATGCCAAGAGAGCCGGTGTCTTCATCAAATTACAGAAGCCAAATGCTGCCATTCGAGACTGCGACAGAGCTATTAAAATAAATCCTGATTCAGCTCAGCCTTATAAGTGGCGCAGGAAAGCACATAGACTTCCGGGCCATTGGGAAGCAGCAGCACATGATCTTGCCCTTGCTTGTAAACTGGATTATGATGAAGATGCTAGTGTAATGCTGAAAGAAGTTCAACTGAAGGCCCAGAAAATTGCTGAACATCGAAGAAAGTATGAGCAAAAACGTGAAGAGCGAGATCAAAGAAAGAATAGGAAGGGTTAAGAAGGCTCGGGAAGAACAGAGGGAGGAAGAAGCCAGACAACAATCAGGAGCTCAGTATGGCTCTTTCCCAGGTGGCTTTCCTGGGGGAATGCCTGGTAATTTTCCTGGAGGAATGCCTGGAATGGCAGGAATGCCTGGGCTCAATGAAATTCTTAGTGACCCGGAAGTTCTTGTACCCATGCAGGATCCAGAAGTTATGGTGGCCTTCCAGGATGTGGCCCAGAACCCAGCGAATATGTCAAAATATCAGAGCAACCCAAAGGTTATGAAACTCACCAGTAAATTGTCAGCCAAATTTTTTTTTTAAAGATTTTATTTATTTATTTGTCAGAGAGAGCGAGCACAGGCAGAGGCAGAGGGAGAAGCAGACTCCCTGCTGAGCAAGGAGCCCGATTTGTCAGCCAAATTTGGAGGTCAAGCATAATGCCCTTCTGACGAATAAAGACCTTGCTGAAGGAAAAGCAACTTTGATCACCTAATGGATGTTGCAATAATACAAACTAGTGTACCTCGACCTTCTCATGAAGAAAGCTGGGGTGCTGTGAAGAGAATCCCTACCCCTCTGCTCCTCATGCAACTGAAACATTCTACAATGGTTTGCCATTAGGGTATTCATTCAGATAATGTTTTCCTACTAGGAACTACAAACTTTAAACACTTTTTAAACCTTAAAAATATTTAAAAACATATTAAAAGGGTGTGTTAGTCCCTACATTTTCCTTTCCTAATCATTTCAGTTTTTTTCCTTTGGATTAATGGGGCAAGGAAGATATTTCAGTGTGGAAGATTCATTGCTCAGTTACAACAAGTGAAATAAAGGTTTATTAGTGGGAGGCCAATAATACATTAAAATAGATGAAGTTTGAGTTGGAGTTGGTTTCTGAGACATTTTGACTTGTCCTTTTAAATGCTTTATTTTTTAAACACAATTTACTTTGATAGAACCATCGGGACCACCAGTATTGCAGTCGGACCTGCATAGGGACCGGAAGTGCTTGGCAGGGCAGCAGCAACCTTATTCCTTTTATATAGTGTGCACCTTGTGCAGATGCATTTAAATCTTACACTGTGGTGAAGGGAAGATTTTTATAATGCTGCAGTAGACTTGGATTACTTAGCTGTGTTCTTGTCTGATATAGAAAATAAATGTTTTGCATTATTTAAAAAAAAAACAAAAACCATAAGATCTCCATTTGCATCTGTCTGTATGTTTATTTATGTATGATGCACGGGTGTGTATGTGTGTGTGTGTGTATAGCATTTCTCTACCTCCAGATGGTTTCTCCAAATTAATTTATAAGATCCCTTAAAGTAGTTCTAGCTGTATCTAATTGGCTTAGAGAAAAATAAGCACTTAAATAAATTAAATCTTCCCCAAACTCCCAGAAATATAAGAATCAACTCAACTGTTTTTCAAGTTTACATAATTTGGGTAATCTCCGGTAAATAAGACTAACTTAATATTATTGATTTAATGAAACAGGTATATCTTCAGTGTTATCAACATTAAATATAATACAAACATACATTTTTATTCTACTTTGGCTTCTTAGTCAAATAAGCTAATATTGTATCTATTCAATGTCTAAGATTGCACATATGATAAATCTGATTTTCATCAAACTGAGTTCCTATTCTTTACTTAAAGATTTATTTACTTATTTGAGAGAGCGAGAGAGAGAGAGAGAGAGAGAGAACAAGGGTGAGGAGAGGCAGAGAGAGAGAGGGAAAGAACCTCAAGCAGACTCCCCGTGGAGCAAGGAGCCCAATGCGGGGGCTGATTCCATGACTCCGAGATCATGACCTGAGCTGAAATCAAGAGCAGGTCACCCAGCTGAGCCACTGAGGCACCCCTCAACAATCTTCGTGTTTTATAATATATCTGCCTCCGAGTGCCTGGCTGGCTCAGTCAGTAGAGCATGTGACTCTTGATCTTAGGGTCGTGGGTTCGAGCCCCATGTTGAGGGTAGAGATTACTTAAAATATATTTATATATACATATCTGCTTCTAAAAACTGTCTCCAAAGACACTTCTGGTAACTTGGTACCTTAGAGTTATGCCAAGTTAAGTCAAATAACAGATATTCATTGAATATATAAATGATTTCTACATAAGATAAAGTGCTGAAACAGTCATTACTAATTATAGATTAAGTTTTAGGGCGCCTGGGTGACTCAGTTGCTTAAGTATCTGCCTTCGGCTCAGGTTGTGATCCTGAGATCCTGGGACCAAGCACCCTGCCCCCAGAGCACCTTGCCCCCAATAGGGCAGGGAGCTTGCTTCTCCCTCTTTGTCTGCCTTTCCCCCTGCGTGTGCTGTCTCTCGCTCTTTAATAAATAAATAAATAAATAAAATCTTTAAAAAATGTATTTGTGCGATGCCTGAGTGGCTCAGTCCTTAAGTGTCTGCCTTTGGCTCAGGTCAGGATCCCAGGGTCCTGCATCTGGCTCCCTGCTTGGCCGGAAGCCTGCTTCTCCCTCTCCTACTCCCCCTGCTTGCGTTCCCTCCCTGGCTGTCTCTCTCTCTCTGTCAAATAAATAAAATCTTTTTAAAAAAATGTATTTGTACTATTCAGAGTATATATCTCTATAGATTATAACTTGGCATATTCATAAAACATGCTGACCTGTTACAGAATGCTGGTGTATGACTGATGATTCACAATCATTTATCCTAGTTTTCTCTATAAAATAAAGGTTGCAAACGGCTAAAATTTATAACCAGTATATGAAAATAAAACTACTACAAACAATAAGAGTGAAGAGAAACAACTTTGTATACAAAGAGTTTGAGGAAAATACCATGTGTTTCACATGAAAAGTATGCAAAGAATGTAGGATTTGTTTTTGTTAAGGAAAGAAGGATAGTAATTTTATTCTAGAGTTACACTTTCAAAAAAGTGAAGGTATAGAACAAGAATCTGAATGGATATAGGAAGTTGTAGGTCAAAGCTGGCTAAGATTAAATGGGTTTGTATACAAAGTTTTTGAAATGACCTTTACCATCAGTAAAACACTAATGTAAAACTAGAGTTTGGTTTCCTCTCTGCTAAAGCAGCAAAATTTCTTGGATTAGTGGTCTGCTTATAACAAGAGATCATGAAAGGTTTTTCTTTACCTTTTGGGTAATCTTTACCAACCTTTCCCTTTTGTGGAAACAAAGATTCTCTCCTATCAAAATAATTTCCTGTGTTTCATGTTGTTATTACCATGTTCTTGATTACATAAGAGAATCTAGTCTTCTCACTGCCAAAAAAGCCAAGTTTGTTTTTTTAAACAATCATGTTATCACTTATATTTACTTATGAATTCTTTTATTGTTGTTTAGGTTATGTAAATAACCAAAAAATTGTTTCACAGTGAACTGGGATCCGATTTAGCCAAGCATTCACCCTTTCGGTATTTTTGACAACTCTGTCTTCCCCAAATCAAATCCTAAATGAAGTTCTTTTCTTTTCTTTTCTTTTTTTTAAAGATTTTATTTATTTGACAGACAGAGATCACAAGCAGGCCGAGAGGCAGGCGGTGGGGGTGGGGGGGTGGGGGAAAGCAGGCTCCCCGCTGAGCAGAGAGCCCATGTGGGGCTCTCCATCCCAGGATCCTGGGATCATGACCTGAGCTGAAGGCAGAGGCTTAACCCACTGAGCCACGCAGGTGCTCCATGAATTTATTTTCTTGACTTCAAACTGGCTTTGGGATTTTCCAGAGGGCCTCTAGAAGATCTCAAAGGGTTTGTTCTTTCACCTCGTAAAAGAGAAGAGTTAAACTAAGTAGTTTTAATGTTTTACTTATTTATCTTTTAAAGATTTTTAAAAATTTATTTGAGAGGGAGAGCTCAAGCAGGGGAGTGGCAGAGGGAGAGAGAGAAACAGGCTCCGTGTAAAGCAGGGAGCCTGATGTGGGGCTTGATCCCAGGACCCCAGGATCCCAGGATCATGACCCAAGTTGAAGGCAGACACTTAAACCAACTAAGCCACTCAGGCGCCCCTAAAACTAAGTAGTTTTACAAACACGTTGGATTTCATGAAAGTCATTGTCAAATTAAGACATGCTACTTAACCTTCCAAGAGTTTTATTTGTGAGTAGATATTATTTGATATCAGGATGTCAGAATTTACATAAAGTTCCTATACATTTGTGAGAGCTCTCAGTGACTGTGAAATATTCTGGTATAATGCTATCATCACCATTCCAGTTAATACTTTTTTTTTTAAAAAAAGATTTATTTATTTATTTGACAGAGAGAGATCACAAGTAGGCAGAGATCCAGGCAGCGAGAGAAATGAGGAAGCAGGCTCCCTGCAGAGCAGAGAACCCGATGCGGGGCTTGATCCCAGGACCCTGGAATCATGACCTGAGCCGAAGGCAGAGGTTTTAACCCACTGAGCCACCCAGACGCCCCAATACTTTAAATGGCGTGTATGCTATAGAAACAACCAAGTTTCCTTGTCAGTTGTGTTATTTTTATAAGGGACTCCCACCAAATTTTTAACCCCAGGTCATTTTAAGTCTTTGTCACCCACAGATAGTTTCTGTTTGGAGAAATTTTTCTCCAAAAGCATTTGCAATCAGCTATAGGCCAGAGTCCTTCATCTTCAACAGAAAGAGACTGTCTCCGAGACCCATGGAAAGGACTATGACAGGTCCCTGGGGTATAGACTTCTGGTGGCCTTGCCTCTGAGATCATCCCATGGGATTGAGTAAGGAGCTCCAGAACTCTAGTGCAGAAACCAATGGGCTCGTGAAACTATGCAAGAATCAACTAAATGGAACTGGATGAACTGATAAAGGATGATTTTAAGTTTATATGGCTTTTGTCTGGAATATTCTTGGCTCATTAGTGTTCTATTTTCCGGATATAAAAAAAAAAAAAAACAACCTTTCTTTTTTCTATTAAGCTATCTCTGAATCATCCCACTCTAGCGAGTTATAGTTTTGTAAACAAAATTGAAGCATTTATCTTCTTCTCCCTGCTTGATTCCTCCAAAAATTGGAATCTATTGTTGAGTATTCTTATTTTCGTGGCAATATAGTTATCTGCATAGGTTCAATAAAAATCTGTCCTCTTGGCGATAGGACATAATTTTTAAAAGCTGGTTATATAACCAGGGAACGTCATGTTTGAAAATGATGCATGGTATCAGACGACCAGAAGGTTTTGAGGAGCTGCAGACAACTTTACAAGGAGCAACGCTCACAAAGCTCTCTGGAAAAAACCAGCCTGGTATTTGGCTTAGAGATTCCCAGCCTTACAAGTGCGTAAGGAAGGTCACTTCCTGGCAGACCCAGGAACCCTAAGATATTTGGGGGAGCTTGAGAAGAGAGGAATTCACCCAAATCTATAGGTGAAGTCTGATGGCAAGTTCTTGCTTTGGCTTCCTAGTCTTGATAGGCTTTTAAAATTCCAATCTGAGGGCGCCTGGGTGGCTCAGTGGGTTAAGCCTCTGCCTTTGGCTCGGGTCATGATCTCAGGGTTCTGGGATAGAGCCCCACATCGGGCTCTCTGCTCAGCAGGGAGCCTGCTTCCCCCTCTCTCTCTGCCTGCCTCTCTGTCTACTTGTGATTTCTCTCTCTGTCTGTGTGTCAAATAAATAAGTAAAATCTTTAAAATAAAATAAAATAAAATAAAATAAAATAAAATTCCAATCTGAGATTCCCCATGAAAAGTTCCACAAAGCCAACTTAATGAGGCCTATGAGGTCAATTGCCTTTTTTGCTGTATTTACATAAAAAATCAGGCCACATTTAATGAGACCAGAATTATTTTGTAAACAAGAATAACCTTCCTTTGACCATATTAAAAAAAAAAGTGAATTATTTATTTGAGAGAGAGAGTGTGTCTGTGGGAGCACCCGAGTGGGGGTTGGAGACAGAGGAAGTTGGGGGAGAGAGAGAGAAGCAGACTCCCCGCTAAGTATGGAGCCCAATCAACCCAGAGATCATGATGTGGGACGAAATCAAGAGTCAGATGCTTAACTGAACCACCCAGGCACCCCTTCCTTTGATTATCTTTGATCAAAAAGGGAGATGGCTC
The DNA here is from genome assembly GCA_004024625.1 of Mellivora capensis. Classification (NCBI taxonomy): domain Eukaryota; kingdom Metazoa; phylum Chordata; class Mammalia; order Carnivora; family Mustelidae; genus Mellivora; species Mellivora capensis. The sequence continues at coordinate 197,641 of PISX010000572.1, forward strand.
TAAGGGAAATGTTATGTCTCAATGGGGAAAAATAATACACCCTTGTGAGTTATCAGATTTTAATCCTGTTTATTGTGTTTGAGGTAACTGGGACAGCCATCCTGCCATATTACATATTTTGTTGGCCCTCACCAAACCCTCAGGTCTTCTAGTTTCCTTCAGTATCTGGCTACAACTCTCCAAATCGATGTTTCCAATTTTTCCTCCTTCCCTCCTGACCTGGCATCACTGAGAACTAAAACCTGACTACCCAGACCCTTCCTGGGACACTGGTTATCTTGCTGTCACCCTTTTTCCTCCAGGATCTGAAAAGCCCCTCATGCTGAAGCATGCAGGCAGCTTGACATGACCCTCAAAGAGCTCATCACCGCAACAAATGGTGTGTGCCGGCCATGGTTCCTAGAGCTGCGGCTGCATGGGCCCCTCCCAGTCCATGGGAACTCCCACATCTCCCATGTTCTGCTCTGTCAATAACCTTGACTGTGACACTGATGTCTATACTGTCACCACAAACACTCAAACTACAAAATGGGAAATTCACTGGATTGGTCCTCACCCCATAATCTAGAAATGTTTACACATCAATGTCTAAACTTGCCCCAACTGGCCACCTGTAGGGCTCAAAAACCAGGTTTACATTCAGCTCTGACCATTCCTCTTTGCTTTTCTTTCTGTTTCCACAGAAATGTCCCTCATTAAAACCTGATCACTGGAATCATCCTGCAAATATCCTCTACTACGAAGCCCCAACAGTTGGTTCCACAAAAGGTGATCAAACGGAAAACAGGTTTCTGTTAGTCAGCAGACAGAACATCCCTTCTTTCCTTCAACAGAGAGGGACCTGCCGCAGACTCTCTCCTTGACCAAACTCTATCCAAGCTCCTCTGTGCCTTCAGAATTCTCAATTAGGTCTCAACCTTGGCCTATGAAGACTCCAACAAACACTAGTGTCTAACAGCTCAAGGCTGCAGCCTTGGGATGACCTTGGCCTCCTTAAGGTGCATGACAGAGAACTCAAGGGTTCCAAAAGAAAAGACTGTTTCAGCCAACACCTGAGGATAGGGCTCCATCTCCCAGCTTCAGGCAAAGCAGAGAAGCCTAACTTCCACAAGCACCACTTAGCATATCCAAACGGGGCTCACAATGACAAACTTTTTCCCACTTTCGTAATTTCTCACTTTCCTGACTCACTCAGGTCTGTCATTCCCATCCCCCCACACACTTACTCTTCCTTTAAAAGTGCCCTGAACAAATCCGAATGGAGCTCAGCTCTTTTCCCTACTAACCTTAGCTACTGAACAAAATCTGTCCTTACTGTGTTAACTACCATCCCGCCGTGTTCATCTATGGCAACCCTCTCCCCACAAGGCCTGGCACTGCTCCACAGAGGGCTTCTGGGAGTTGGGAGGCAGCAGGCAGTCCGGAAGGTTAGCCCCAGGCAATAGGTCAAGAAAAGTCCCTGACTCTTATAATCTGAAAGGCTGTTACGTCAGGTCCACTCTGGGGTGCCTTCCTCTTTCTCAATCTTTCTCACTTGAGGTTGAGGCCACACCAGCCAGACCCAGTCCTGTGGGGTGCTGGGCTCTGGTCGCCTCCTTTCTGGGGTGGCAGCCATTCCTCTGAAAGGAAAAGCCTGAAGGTACCACAAGTTTTTCCCTGGAAAGATCACTGAGCCCCTCAGGGCCTGGATGCCCACAATTCTTCCAAGCCCGAGGGTCTGACCCCTGCTCAAAGACCAAGTGTGACCCTTCCTTGGTAAGTCGGGCTCTGACGCCGAAAGCCCTTAGAGTCAAAGCCCTCCCCTGGAGACAGCCCCCACCTTAGTGTATGGATCCCCACAGGAAGCTGGATCCCCTATCTTTGTCTGGAACCCCATCCCCAAGACGGATCTTCACACCCCAATACAGATCTTCCACTCCCTCAACCCAGTCTGGTACCCCAGCCCCTTCTTTTCTGTCCAGAGACTCCCACCCAAGGTCGGATCCTTTCACACGGGTTCTAATTTGCCACCCCGCTTCCGGAGCTCCTAGGACAGATTCCCAGGTCCCCCATCCCGGTACAGATCTGCCCCAGGTCTGGAGACCCCCACCCTGGACCAGATCCACCGCAGGTCCCGAGACCCGCATTCCGGATCAGATCCGCCCCAGGTCGGGAGACTCGCACCCCGGATCAGATCCACCGCAGGTCCCTCACCCGCACCCCGATCAGATCCGCCCCCGGTCCGGGGAACCCACCCTAGGCCGGATCCCCGCGGCCCGCCGGCGCTCTCACCTCGCCCTCAGCGGCGGCGTCCTTAGTCTGCAGGACCCGCCCCAAGCCGGCGCGCAGGCAGCGCGGTGGACAGCCCCGAGCGCCTAGGAGGCCCCGCGCGGCAATAGCTGCGATGGCGGCTGCGCTGCGGGGAGCCGGCGGGCGCTTTTGGTGGCGGATTCGGGCTGCCGCTGCGGCGGCGGCGGCTGCGGCTACGGCGGCAGGCGGGGTGCGGGGCGCGGCGAGGAGGGCAGCAGGTAGGGCGGGAGGGGGGCGGGAGGAGCGGGGGGGCGGGGGCTCTCTGCGCGGGCTGGGCAGGGGGTACGCGCCGGAGGTTGTCCACGTGGGGGTGTCCCCGCGAGCCGCAATTGGCTGGGACAGCAGTCTGCCAGCTTCCACCCACCCCAGCCCCTTTTCCAGCTGGGGAAACAGTGGGGGCGCCTGCCGGAGGTTCTGCTGGGTAAAATGATCTGTGCTCGCTTCCCCACCCCCCAGCCCAATATTAACTATAGTCCTGATGATGGTGGGGGCGGCTCCCCTCCTGAGGTAACCAGACGCCGTCACCCGCAGACCCCACTAGTCAGACCTGGCCCCCTCCTTTCCCTCCTTTCCCGAGACCCTAGTGGCCACACACAGCAGGTGCACTGCATGGAGTCTTCGAGGGGACAGGGACGCTTTCAAAGTGATGGGCAGCAAACACTGGCTGTCTGCAGAGCTTTGCTGGTGCGCTGGGGTGGGGGACAGTACCTGGCTTGTCCTCCTGGAGCCACCAAGGATCACCAATCAAACCAGGATCATTTATCAGAGCACCAGGCTCAGGGGGCGGTGCCAGGCTCCAGAGCAGGGACTGACTGGGTGCTGGGTCACCTGCCTAGCTAAGCAGATGGGCTCCCCAGTGCCAGTCACAGGGCCACCACTTGCTATGGTGACATGGCTAGCCCCACATGTAAATGATGTGCTCCCTACCACATGCCTGCTTGGTGACTGGCCCCCAGACCTTGCCCCTGGATGACTCCCTGTGGGGCACGAGTGTTGAGGGGCCTGAGCAAAGAAGGGGTGAGGCCTCCTTCACCGAGATGGTGGCTGTGAGAGGGAGAGTGGCAGGGCACTTGGCCAGCTGTGGAATGGTGCTGACAGTGGATATGGAAAGGCAAAGCTGTGTGCTGCTGTGGCCTCGGGGAGCCTTGGGTCTGTGGAGTCCTAGGAAAAGGGGAGCTAGTGTTTCCCTTAGGATGGCTTTGCTGGCCCTTGGGACCTTGGCCAAGGCCCCCAGTCTTTGAAAGCATCCTTGGTGCGTGGGTCAGGATAGCAGCTATGCGGTGGGGCCCTTACCTCATTGAATGCAGATAATAGATGCTGCTGCTGCTGTTACAAGTCCAATGCCTTTCAGGGCACTGTAACCGTGGCCTTGTGGCAGAGCGGGATGGCCGTGGAGTCGAGCTTTTTTGTTTCTAGCTGGCCAGACCCAGAGATTCTGTACCCATGGTCCTTGGGCAGCAAGGGGAAGGAAGCCCCAAGGCTAGAGCTTACTTAGCTGCAGTGGTGAAGGGCCAACAGGGCCTGGGCACAGTGCCAACCCCCAACAAGCATACACAAGGTCCGATTCTGAGCCCAGCTTTCCATCTGAGAGCAGGGAGGCATATGCGCCATCCCAGGCTTGGGGGTGTGGCCCATGCCACTCCAGAACAGGAACCAGAATGACACTATCACTGGTGTCACCTGTCCCCTAACACCTGCTACCAGGAAAGAATGCGCGGTGGGGAGGACAGCACAAGGAGGACTCCCAAGGTGGCTCCCTGAGGCAGTCAGCATGCCTGTGGACACACAGCAAAGACTCTGCTGGCCCTCCCAGAGTACTGCACCATTCACTTGGCCTTGCCATGCTTGCAGGGAGCAGAAAAGTAGAGGACGATGGGCTCAAGAGCGAAAAGAAGACAGGCCTTTCTGGGACTGAGCCCGGAACGTGCAGTGGGGAAGGTGAGGCTGGAAGGCTGCCCCAGGCACTGGAGTGGTATGTCCCCAGGTAGCCCCCTCAGAGCAGCACCTGCCTCATCCGCCTTCCCTGTCCTTAAGGTAGAGTCCTCATCCAAGTGTTTATCTGACTGACAGAGTTCCAGGGTATGGGCAGCAGATGGGGAGGGCAGACCCACAAAGATAAGCTCTGTGGCTTGCTCTGCTCTCTGCCTGATAGTAGGCAGAGGGGACAGTGTGGAGCTGGGGACAGTGGGAGCTACCCAGGACCCTGCTCTGTCAGCAGGAAGGACCAGGATCAGCACCTGCAATGGAAGGTAGGGGTATTGTTCTGGGCAAAAGCTTCGCACCCCCCCCTCCCCCAGCGCAGAGCAGCCAGAAGAGAGTGCTCCCTGGGGGAACCTGCAACTGCTTCTCTCCAGCCAGCAGTCTGTCTTCAGTTCTTTGGGCTCATATCAAAGCCACCAGAATAACTAACTAAAGTTGAGGCCTCTTCAGACTGGGTTGAATCTGGAATTGGTTCTCCTTTGGACTGGCTGTTTAAACCAAGCTATGGCTCTGTTCGGTCCCGTGTTTGCCTGTGTACACATCTCAGGTGCCCTCAGATGGGGTGGGTACAAAGCCAGGGGTGGGCCTGGTGGCACAGGCCACCAGCTGAGCATCGGGACACAGCTCCTTTAGCCAGCTCCCCTAGCTTCGTCAGCCACAAGCCAGGGCCGCCTCTAGGCTGGAGCTCCTGTGTCCTTGCAGGAGCTCAAGTCCTGGACCTGTCTGTGAGCACAGGGACCTACAAAGCTGAGGTCCCTGAGGGACGCAGGACCTCAGGAGTATTCTCTACAGCCTTGCCCACCAGGAAGGTCAAGGTGGCCCCAAAGGAGGATACAGTCTTTTCATTTCTGAGGCTCTAGTCCAGCTGCTCTGGCCTTGGGTGGCAGAGCCTGATTTGATCCTAGGACCTGGGTGCTTGGTCCAGGAGCAATGGTCAGCTCTAGACACAACGCAGCAGCTGGCACCCTTGTCTCCCTCCCCACATACTGATGATTTTCTGTGATTTCTTCCTTTCCCTATAGGGAGTGGACCGGTGCTTGGTGCTGGGCATCTCAGGCTTGGGCCCTGGCTCAGAGCTCTGACCGGCAGGCCACACCTAAGGACACACCTGCTCCTCCCCCACTTGCACCCCCCCTTCCTCACCCCCTCCTCCTTTCTGGCTGTCCCTTGCCTGCCTTCCTTGCCAGCGGTTTGCAGAAGAGAGACAGAGAATGTCTTCTGCAGGGCAGCAGAGATGTGAGCCAGCCTCTGTGCTGGGTGTGGGAGTGCATTGCCTCTGAGGTGACATCGTGGGGACCCCAAAAGGGATTTCAGAGTCCCTTCTATCCCAGGGCTCACAGTGCACCAGGCACTGTGCTGCCCAATGCAGGGACTGCTTTTCATTTTTCCTCATGTAGAACAAAAGGTGACTGTTGGAACTAAAAGACAGACTCAAGGAAAGTGTTTTAATCCATGTCTGGCTTAGAATATTCAGCGAAGTTTAAGTTCAGAGCCATTCTGCCACTTAAATTACCTTCTTCTTTACCTGATTATTGCTGCAAAGGTGGTGATGCTCCCTGGGCCAACCTCACCTGCCGTTGCTTAGTTTCAGGATTCGCGCCAGTGAGGGATACCGTGGTTGCCTTCTGCCTGGATATGGGATGCGCTGTCACCCCAGACCGCCATGGGCTGGGGGCTTTGCTCCAATAACACGGATCCTATACCACATTTAACTGGGCAGAGTTGCTTACACTTTGGAAATCCTGCGGCACCTTCTGGGATCCGTGCCCCAGACTTGTCCTGGCCCTTCCTCTCACCTCTTCCCCCCTTTCCTCAGCAGGCCGGCAGAACTATGATCTCCTGGTGATTGGCGGAGGATCTGGCGGCCTGGCCTGTGCCAAGGAAGGTATGTGTCCTGTGCCCTGCGTCTTGCCAGCGTGGCAGGGCCTCCAAGTTTTCAGGGCCTCCCACCCCCCAAGAGGGCTGCATTGTTCTCGAAGCTGGGTGGAGATGCACCTGGAGTGGCTTTGTAGAGGGCATTATCTCTGTAGCTGGGGTCCTACATCCTGCCAGGGTCACCCCAGGAGCCTTGTCAGTCCCTCCTCCCTGTCATTCCACTGTTTGTGCAGTACCCATAGGCAGGAGGCTAGCCCGGGTCTTAGCCGGCTCTCCTGGGCTCCAGCCGGGTCATGTGGGATCTGCCCCCACCCATCTGACATGTCTCCCACCACCCACACCTTGCCCCCTTGTGCCACTCCAGCCCCTCGCCACCTCGGTGTTTTGCAGATGCTTCCCGAAGGTCTTTCTGGCCTTGCTCCATGCCCTCGCTGTCTGCCTGGCCTGGTCTTCTTCTCTTTGCCTGCCTGGTTAGCTGCAGTGTTCCACTCACCTTCCTTCAGCCTTTGCTGCTGAGACGGCCCTACTTAGAATGACAACCTCACCATCTGGTCCCCGTCCCCAGCTCCAGTGTCCTCATGCTTGGCCCCTGGCATGTCCCACAGAGATCCCAGTTTGTCCTGCTGTGTCTTACTCTCTCTCCTCAGCCGGGCACCCAGAAGGGCCTGGGCACCCTGGGGTGCTCAGTGAAGATGGGTTGAATGAAAGGGCTGGCCCCAGAGGCGTCCGGAGACCGTACGTTGCAGTTTCCCACTAATCTGGGTGGGGAACAGACCCAGCATTTCACTGTGGGGCTCTGCGCTCTGCTGGAGGAGCACCTGGCTGTCTGCTTGCCTGTCTAAATGATAAGGAGACATATGTGGGTGAGGGAGGGGGGAAGCCAGGGGAGAAACGGGACTGCAACAAGAGGGAGTTGAGCAGGCACCCTGACCGTGAAAGGACAGCCCTCTGATGTTTCCCTTCTTTCTTTCTCTCCTTCCTTTCTTTTTTAAAGATTTTATTTATTAATTTAACAAACGGATCACAAGTAGGCAGAGAGGCAGCCAGAGGGTGGGGGGGGAAGCAGGCTCCCCGCTGAGCAGGGATCCTGATGTGGGGCTTGATCCCAGGACCCTGAGATCATGACCTGAGCCGAAGGCAGAGGCTTAACCCACTGAGCCACCCAGGCACCCCATTTATTTATTTTTGTTAAAGATTGCATTTATTTATTTGACACAGAGAGACACAGCGAGAGAGGGAACACAAGCAGGGGGAGTGGGAGAGGGAGAAGCAGGATTTCCTCTGAGCTGGGAGCCCTATGTGGGGCTCGATCCCAGGACCCTACGATCATGACCTGAGCCGAAGGCAGATGCTTAACTGAGCCACCTGGGCACCCCAGATCCTGGGTTTTTAGAATCATGGCCAGTTGGCATAAAGGAAATTTGCTGTGCACTACTATTCTCCAAGGGGCAAAGGAGAGTGCTGGCCTGTGGCAGAGGGGAGGAACCTGGGAAGTCTCCCAGCTGATATGGGAGCCCACAGAGGGACACGAGTCCTCATCCCACTGGACCACAGAGCCACCACAAGAAACAGTGTATAGACAGCCAGTTGTCCCAGCGATGTCCCTTACAGCAGAGGAAAGCCCTGGATGTTGTGTCCACACCAGTGTCTTATCTGCAGAGGCCCATCTCCATTCACCTGCCACGGTTCCCAGGTCTGTCTTTGGCTTTTGGAACAGTGGCATTCTCCTTGTGGATTATTGCCCTTTTCTACAGCATTATTGAGCTATAATTGACGTAAAACAAACCAGACATGTTTAAAGCGGACAGCTTGCTATACGCTTTGACATAGGCACACACCTGTGGAACCAAGCACCACAGTCACACTGGCAAATGTAGCCATCACCCCCATATTCACTTGCTGGGGCAGCTCTGGAGGCTGGAAGTCTGAGATGAAAGTGCCGGCAGGATTGTTTCTTCTGAGCCCTCCGTCCTTGGCTTGCAGATGGCCATCATTTCCAGGGTCCTCACCTGGTCTTTCATCCGCATGTCTATGCCCCAATATCCTCTCTTTATGCTCCCTAGTCAGATTGGAATAGGACCCGCCTGTATGGTCACATTCTAATTTAATCACCTCCGTCAAGACCCTGTCTGCAAATAGGGTCGCCATTCTGAGGTTCTGGGGAAGAATTTGGAGGGGACATGACTCAGCTCCTAACAAACCCCAAAGTTTCCTCAAACCTTGGGAACTCCTTCCTGTTCCCCACTCCCTGCTGCATCCCCAGACAGCCAATAATCTGCTTTTGCTCACTGCAGATTAATTTGCATTTTCTAAAATTTTGCATAAATGAAACTGTGCCGTATGTATTCTTCTCTGGGTTTTTTTCACGCAGCCTAACTGTTTTTGAGATTTGTCGGTGATGCTGTCTGTGTCTGGGGCTCATTCCCTTCTGTCACTGATCAGCATTCTGTCGCACACATACACCATGTTTTGTCTGTTCATGTACACCTGCAGGAGGACATTTGGGTTGTTGGCACTTTGGGGCTACTGTGAATGGTACTGCTGTGAACATTTGTGGTTGTGTCTTTGTGTGGATGCGTGTTTTCAGTTCTCTTGGATAAATGCCTAAAAGTAGAGCTGCTAGGTTGTATAGTATATTTCTTCTTTAGGTTTTTGGTTTTTGTTTTGTTTTTTTCACTTATTTTCACAACCTTTTGTAGTTTTCAACTTACAGCTTTTGTCAGATTTGTCCCTAAGTGTTTCATATGTTTCCAAATAGCTTTGTTTAAAAAAATATTTTATTTATTTATTGGACAGAGAGACACAGTGAGAGAGGGAGCGCAAGCAGAGGGAGTGGGAGAGGGAGAAGCAGGCTCCCTGCCGAGCAGGGAGCCCGATGCGAAGCTCGATCCCAGGATCCTGGGATCATGACCTGAGCCAAAGGCAGACGCCTAACAACTGAGCCACCCAGGTGCCCCTCAAATAGCGTTTTTTGAGATTAAGTCACATACCATACTATCCATTCATGTAATGTGCATAATTCAGTCATTTTTAGTATATTCACAGAGTTGTAAAACCATCATATCAGTTGTAGAAATTCTTATCACTCCCCAAAACTGCTCTGTACCCCGTAGCAGCCACTCCTCAGCCCCTCTGCCCCTCAGCCCCAGGCAACTACTAATCTGATTTCTCTTTCTATGGATTTGCCTGTTCTGGACATTTCGTACAAATATGTCGTCTTAGCGTGCTGTTTTTAGCATTCATCCACAACAGAGTGTATGCTGGCACTTTATTTTTTTTTAATGGCTGAATATCATTCCATTGCATGGACAGGTCATATTTTATTATCCACTTGGCCATTGATGGACATTTGGTTGTTTCCACTTTTGGGAATTTTATATTCCCACCAGCACTGTCAGAGGATTCGAATTGGCCCCTATCTCACGCTCCCCCACTGGAGCCAGCCAGGTGCCCCAGCTTTGCCCATTTTGAAATTGGGTTATTTGTGTTTTCATGACTGCTCCATGAGTTCATATACATATGTTCCATATTCTTACATAAACATAGTCTGGATACTAGACCCTTCTCAGACATGTGATTTGCAAATACTTTCTTCCCTTCCATTGATTATCTTTTTACTTTCTTTTTTTTTTTTTTAAGATTTTATTTATTTTTTGTCAGAGAGAGAGGGAGAGAGAGCTAGCGAGCACAGGCAGACAGAGTGGCAGGCAGAGGCAGAGGGAGAGGGAGAAGCAGGCTCCCTGCTGAGCAAGGAGCCCGATGTGGGACTCGATCCCAGGACGCTAGGATCATGACCTGAGCCGAAGGCAGCTGCTTAACCAACTGAGCCACCCAGGCATCCCCTATCTTTTTACTTTCTTGATGGTGTTCTTTGCAGCACAAACGTTTTTGATTTTGATGAAAGTCCAGTTTACTTATTGTCTTTTTGCCTTGTTTTTGGTATCTGAGAAGCAGTTGTCTAACACAAACTCACAAAGATGTATGCCTGTGTCTCCTCCTAAGACTTTTCCAGTTTCAGCCCTGACACTTGGGCCTCTAGTCCATCTCGGGCTCACGTACCAAATATGGTGCTAGGTAGTTGCCTGGGGGGTTGCTGAAGACATCTTGAACTCTTCACGGTCTACCTGCAAGTGATATGTTCCAATGCACATGTAGTACGAGAACCTTGCGACGGTAGCGTGTTTGCACATCTCCCTTCCCAGCCTTTATCCCATGTGGCCATACGTTTTACTTTGACATGTTATGAGGTCCATAACCCATTGTTATATTTTGTCTAAACAGTTACCTTCCAGAAAGATTAAACTAATGAGAAGTCACCATTTCTGGTACCTTTTCCTTTGTATAGATCTGAGTTGCCGTCTGGCAAATTTTTCTTCTACCCTGAGGATGTCCATGAACATTTCTTGTACTATGGCTCTAAGAATAATGGATTCTTTCAGCTTTTGTATGTCTGAGGACATCTTTATCTTGCCTCTTTATTTTTTTTAAAGATTTTATTTATTTATTTGACAGACAGAGATCACAAGTAGGCAGAGAGGCAGGCAGAGAGAGAGAGGGGGAAGCAGGCTCCCCGCCGAGCAGAGAGCCTGATGCAGGGCTCGACCCCAAGCTTCCGAGATCATGACCTGAGCCGAAGGCAGAGGCTTTAACCCACTGAGCCATCCAGGTGTCCCTGCCTTTATTTTTTAAAGGCATTTTCTCGGTGAGGCGAGTGTGTGGGCAGTGCCTGGATGGCTCAGTCGGTTAAGCATCCAACTCTTGATTTCAGCTCAGGTCATGATCTCAGGGTCGTGAGGTTGGGCGCTTCATGGGGCTGTGCACTGAGTACGGCCTCTGCTTGGGATTCTCTCTCTCCCTCTGCCCCTCCCCCTGCTCAAGCATGGTCTCTCTCTCTCTCTCTTCCTCTCTAAAATAAATAAATAAAATCTTAAAAAAATACATACTTTCTCTAGGTGGAGAATTCAAGGTAGACAGTTTTTCTTAGTTTCTTTTAGTACTTTAGAGATGTTGCTGTCCTGGCTTCTCACTACGTTGTTTCCGGTGTCATCTGCTGCCCTTTTTATCTCTGTTCCTTTGTCATGTGTCTCTTTGTCTCAGGTGGTTTCGAGGATTTTCTCTTTTCATTGGCTCTGAGTGATTTTTTAAAAATATTTTATGTATTTATTTGACAGAGAGAGAGATCACAAGTAGGCAGAGAGGCAGGCAGGTTGGGGGTGGGGGGAAGCAGGCTCCCCACTGAGCAGAGAGCCCGATGTGGTGCTCGATCCCAGGACCCTGGGATCATGACCCGAGCTGAAGGCAGAGGCTTAACCCACTGAGCCACCCAGGCGCTGGTTTTGAGTGATTTAAAGAGGGTGAAACCTCGGGACACCTGGGTGGCTCAGTTGGTTGAGCGGCTGCCTTCGGCTCAGGTCATGATCCCAGCGTCCTGGGATCGAGTCCCGCATTGGGCTCCTTGCTCGGCAGGAAGCCTGCTTCTCCCTCTGCCTCTGCTGCCACTCTGCCTGCCTGTGCTCGCTCTCTCTCTCTCTGACAAATAAATAAAATCTTTTTTAAAAAAAGGGTGCAACCTTGGTGTAGTTCTTAATTATTTTTCTGCGAGAGTTGACTGAGTTTTCTGGGTCTGTGGGTTGATCATTCTCATCAAGTTGTGAGAATTTTCAACCATTATTTCTTCAGGGAATTTTCCCGTCCTTTCTCTTCTCCTTCGCTTTTGGAGACTTCAATCACACACATGTAGGGTGCTCAAAGTTTCCTCTCAGCTCTTGGGCATTTTCTTCATTTTGAAGAGTTTCTATTCCCGTGTTTCCAAATTCACTAATAAAAGATTCTGCGAGGTCTCATCTACCATTAATCCTACATGATATATTTTTTCATCTCTTGTATTGTAATTTCATCTCTACAGATTCGACTTGGGTCCTTTCTTGTATCTTCCGTGGTGCTCCTGAACCTTTTGAACATGTGGGATACGGTGACAATACTCATTTTATTTCTTTTCTGCTAATTCTGTGTCAGTTCTTGGCCAGTTTTTGTTGACTGATTATTCCTCTCTTGGGTCTTATCTTTTCCCACTCCTCTGCATGCCTGGTCATTTTTTATTGAATTCCAGATACTTTGGACTTTCTCCTCCTGGCTTCTGGCTATCTTTAGATTCCTAGATACATTTTCAAGCATGTTCTGGGATGCAGGGAAGAGAGTTTGATTCTTTTGCATCTTCCACTTAAGATTTGTTCAGTGGGTCTGGAGCTGGGCCCAGTCGTTCTCAGTGACTAGGGTCTGACCTTAGTACTTACCAGCTCTCCAGGAATTATGTGTTTTCTCCAGTCTGGCTTCTGGGAACAGGCACTATTTCCTGCCCTGTGTGAGTACTTCATGCTCTAGTCTTTCTGAATGGTTCTTTCCGGGCCACTGTAGTTTCCTCACGCACATGTAACTGATCAGCTATCTGGGGTTCTGGACATCTCTCTCCTCTCTGGTCCTCCGTGCCTGGAGCTCTGGCTACCTCAGTCTCCCCAGTCTCCCAGCCCTCTCCTCAGCCAGGGAGTCCAGTGGACTCTGCCTGGGCCTCCTCCCCATGCTGCATCACCGTATTTGTTTCCCATCTTCCAAGAATCACTCTCCTTGGTCTTCTGATGTTCAGTTTCTTGAAAGCATTATTTTATGTATTTCTTCTGGATCTTTGGTTGTCTCGGATGCAAGGATAAATCTAGTCCCTGTTGCTCCATTGTGGTCAGCTGTGGAAGACAGACCTTGGGATGTGTGAAGAGTCCCCTTGGCTGGATTTTTTTTATTTATCTGATGGAGAGATAGAGAGCACAAGTAGGCAGAGTGGCAGGCAGAGGGAGAGGAAGAAGCAGGCTTTCCGCCGAGCAGGGAGCCCGATGCAGGGCTCGATTCCAGGACCCTGGGATCATGACCTGAGCTGAAGGCAGAGGCTTAACCCACTGAGCCACCCAGGCGCCCCTTGGATGGAGTTTTTAAAGCAAGCACTACAATCCCATTACTGGTCAGTCAAGTGAAATGGGTTTTTACGTGAAGGCTTCTAAAATTTTGTTCTGCTCTTGGTCGATGACCATGGATCAAGAGCGTTCTGTAGTATGTCCAACATTCATGGGTCATGAAGTTTAAGTCAGGCATGCCCTTTGGGGCAGTCAAGTCCAGAGCCCAGGTTCACAGTGCAGCTCCCCAGGCAAGCCAAGGGGAAGCCCCGTGATTAACCCAGGCTAATTGATGACAGTGTTAGCACCTGGGACTCGTGGCCCTGGGAGGAACCTGGTGGCAGCCAGTGGGGGAGGCCAGGAGACTCCAGGGAGGAGGTGCAGTTTGGAACCCAGATCTCCCTCCCTCTTTGGAAGTTGGTTGACTCTGTACGTGCCATTTGACTTCGGAACTTTCGATTCCTCACCCTGAGAATGAGGCAGCAAATGCCCACAACAGTAGATCTTGGGTGGGAGCCCCTCCGATGTCCGGTGGGGACCAGAGGAGGTGAGCAAGTCCACTGGGAGGGCTTGGGGAGAGAGCCAGGGGAAACTCTGAGTCCGGGGCCTCTCTCGGGGCGTGGGTACCCTGTGATGCCTGCTAGTGTGCGCCAGGTGGACACTGGGCTCCTGCGGAATGTCTGGGCTGGACCCGGCTGTGGCAGGAGGCAAGGGAGGGCTGGGCCCAGGGCTGCGGCAGTGGGGTTATGAAGGAGGGAGGGCGTCCCACTAGGTCCTGGCACTGTGGTGGGTGGGATGAAGCCTGCAGTCAAGAAGAGCCCCACGGGGTCCCACCGTGGGCAGCACAGCCATGTGGCAGCACACAGGTGGGGGGACCGAGTGCAGAGCTGGTGGGAGGCTCCTTCCTTGCCTTCGTCTGGTCCTCAGCCCCAGCCCCAAATCAGTTCCCCACCCTCCCGCTTCTCTTGTCGTTCCAGCTGCTCAGCTGGGAAAGAAGGTGGCTGTGGTAGACTACGTGGAACCTTCCCCCCGAGGTAGGTAGCCCCAGAAGGGAGCCATCTGTCCTGGGGGAGCAGGAGGATGGGGCCCTGTTTTACCTATGGGGGCAGCCTCTGAACCCGGAACGCTTCGCCATCATTGCCCGGGATCTCTGGCCAGTGTCCTCCTTGGCAAGCCAGCTGCCCTTACTTTAAAGTTCTTCATTCTGATTTAAAGACCACTCTGACTACAATCATGGAGACTAAATTCCCAGGGCAAGGTTCACCCAGAGCACCCTTACCGGGCTGGAGAGGAACAGGAGAGCCTTCCGGACCCAGAATGTGAATCTAAGCAGGGTCTTCCCAACCTGCCAGGTACCAGGTGGGGCCTCGGTGGCACGTGCGTGAATGTTGGCTGCATCCCTAAGAAGCTGATGCACCAGGCGGCGCTGCTGGGGAGCATGGTCCGAGATGCCCCCCACTACGGCTGGGCCCTCCAGCCGGTCCCGCATGACTGGTGAGGAGCCCTGCCCACTCCCCTCACTTCTGTGCTCCTGGGGTGGGGGAGGAAGGTGGGAGAGGAGGTTTGCTGCCCCCTTAACCCTCACGGGAGTCAGCTACCAGACAGGAACACTCACCCAGGGGCGACAGACACCCTTCCCCACATTTTGAAAAGTCTGGAGACACTTTGACTTTCACTGCTGATCGGGGTCGGGAGCTGCTGTGTCTCCGGGATGCTGGTAAAGGTCCTGTGGCACATAGGACACCCTCACAAAGGACGGTCCAGGCCCAGGGGCCACTAGTGTGCAGCGAGAAACTGATGTAGCTTCCACAGGTGGCACCGGCTCTGCTACAAGCTGCACACAGGCCCCTTGGTGGTGCTCAGATGACTGAGACTCAGGACCACTGATGTGTCCCGATGGAGGCCCAAACGGGGCCCAAAACCCCTGTTTTTCCTGAGGCCCAAGGCCCACAGCCCCAGACCCAGGACAGAGACAGTGGCTGTGGGCATAGATGTCACGTTTTTCCACCTTTATTTATATTTTTTTGTTTGAAGATTTTATTTATTAGAGAGAGAGTATGAGAGGGGAAAGGTCAGAAGGAGAGGCAGACTCCCCGCTGAGCAGGGAGCCTGATGCGGGACTCGATCCCAAGACTCCAGGAAAATGACCTGGGCCGAAGGCAGTCGCTTCTCCAATATCCATCTGAGCCACCCAGGCGCCCAGCGTTTTCCACCTTTAGAATCAGCTTGTTTCTTGGGATTTCTGCTAACTTCTGTTTGCATCTCCTCCTGTGTTGTGGGACTCAGCAGTTCGTGCTCCTGTGGTGGTTTCTGACCTGTCCTGTGTGTTCCTAGGACGACAATGGCCGAGGCCGTGCAGAACCATGTCAAGTCCCTGAACTGGGGGCACCGGGTCCAGCTGCAGGATAGGTACTGAGGCCTTGGCCAGCCCTCTCACCCTCTCTGGGGACCTTTCCTCCCTTGGTGGGCACTCTCCCACCAGAGGCTCAGCAGTGACAAGACAAGAAGTCCCTGCCCATGGGGTGGGATGTATGCATTCTGTGTGGATGGGGCCAGGGCCCTGGGAATGAAAAGCCGGCCTGTAAGCTGGCACCAGCAGAGCCTGGAGTAGTGAGGCCTGGGGGTGAGGGGCGTGTTGGCGGGACAGCCAGAGCCTGGGTCTACACCAGGGAGGAGGCATGCTTGGGGCTGGCGCTGCAGAGTCCAAGGGTCGGAGAGTGGGGGCTCGGAGAGGGCCATCCCGGTGGCCGATGCCTTCCTCGAGGCAGGTGGCCTTTCTTCTGGCAGGATCACCACAGTGATGTGGAAAGAGCCCGGTGAGCCCCACATTGCTGTTGCAAAGAGGATGCCCAGCCAGCACACTCTGAACCCCACACCTCACCACGTCCAACATGATCATTCAGGCCTGAAATGGCCGGGTCCCATCAGCCCTCTGGGCTCCCCCAGCCCCGATGCCAATGGTTCCTTCCACCAAAGCGTCCTCCCCAAGGAGCTGCTGCCAGAAGGAAAGGTGCCCCAGACTGCACTCGGCTCTGGCCAGGCTTGGCTCCCGGCCCTATAGCTCTGCCCTTTGCCTGTGCAGGTCATGGAGGGGACAGTGTGACCTCTGAGGTCTGGTGGCTTTTATCTGAGCACTGTGTGCTGGGCTCCAAGGAGTCTTCCTGGGGCTATGCAGTAGGCAGCCATTTTGTGCCCATTGAAGCTCAGGACAGCTGAGTGGAGGAAGTGGCCCACCTGCCCATCCCGGCCCTCCTCCCCCACCTCAGGGAGCTAAGCTGCATCCTATCACTTTCCCTCTGTGTGGGGCTCAGTATTCCCCAGGGCAGTTTGTTAGAAGCACAGGGTTCCACCATGCTTCCTGCTGGCCCCAGGCAGCTCCCAGGCAAGTGCCAGGCAGGCCCAAGCCCACCTTCTGAGGTGCCCACAGAAGGAAGCCAGTGTGGAACTTACATCTGTGTCCTCTGGCTGTTACTGGGCCATGGGGGTGAGTGAGGGCTTGGTTCTTACAGCCCAGGTGGCAAATGGAGTCACAGGGCACGATTGTGGGGAGGACGTACAGTCAAGGCGGTGAAGCCTTACCAAAGGCGCCAAGGACCCACCATATGGAGTGGCCTTAGTTACTAGGAGGGGTGAATTGTTTCTGCACACCACGTACCTGACTAGCATTCTGTCCTTGTCATACCTGTTTTGCAGCCTTACTATCCCTTAAAGGCAGGGGGTGATGCCTATCTGGTGGGCACCATCCCTTGTCTGCCGGAAGTTGGTTGTTCAGGTGGCGGGGCTCACTTCGAGGGAGGGCCTCTGCTCCCTGCTAGAATGTGTCCAGGTGACAAGGCTGGACTCTGTCTGGGAAGGCCCAGCCACGTCTGTCATCACACGCCGGGGCTGTACTTGGGCTCTTGGGGCCATCCCTAGCTGGCTTCTGTCCTGGCTGTTCCAGGGATCCATGGCCCTCCTCCCCGTGCACACTTCTCAGTGCTGCTCTCCACTTACCCCTTGCCCTGGCCTGGGTGGGGGGCAGGGGGCTGTGGGCTCCGAGCTCGCCTTTTAGCCATCTGCTCCCTCTCTGGTCCCATTGGTGACACCTAATTTGCAGAGGAAATATTTAACAGTCTTTTTTTTATTTTGCAGAAAAGTCATGTACTTTAACTTCAAGGCCAGCTTTGTCGACGCGCACACGGTTTGCGGTGTCGCTAAAGGCGGGAAAGAGGTGAGGGCCCGGCTCTCCCAAGTGGCTCCGCTCGGGTGGTGCTGACCCTTCCAAGCACTCCAGTATTGTTCGACCTCAGTGCTGTTCTCAGTAATGAGCACTGCGGGAATTGACCGCAGATCCCTCTGAGGCTGGTTATGATGCTTTATGGACAGTGAGACGCGTCACCAAGAGACACACAGTGCCCAGCTGCCCGCTGCGCCAGGGTGATCAGACCCTCGCGGAGTTTTGCAGGGATCGGAGGCGATGAGATACCTGCAGGGTGCCATGTAAGCTGCAGGGTGCTTGGAGTTAGAATGTCTCCCTGCCCCCTCCTGCTGGGCTCCCTCCTGGCTCGAGGACCCTGGACAGGCTCTCAGCTCCGAGGGACCCCTGAGCTGCTGGCCCCAGGGTCCACACTGCAGGGCAGGGACTGTCATTAGAAAGCATGCATCTCTGCTGGCAGCCTCTGCAGACCTGCCTGACCACAGCTTCCTCCGTTTATTCTCAGACTCTGCTTTCGGCTGAGCATATTGTCATTGCTACCGGAGGGCGGCCGAGGTACCCGACCCACGTGAGTGTCCCCAGCACACAGCCTTCCCTCGCACCCTGGGCACATTCACGGTCTCCCAGCTCACGCTTCCCACACCAGTGGCACCCCCTACTCTTTCTTTTCTTAAAAAAAAACAATATATTTTTTTTCTATATTCACTCTGGTCACCTTCTCATGCTTTCTCAACTCCGTTCGATGGACGCAGGCCGGCAGGGACCCCCACGTCCCCCACTCTTCACATGACTCTGGGACACCCCTGCCTCTGGTCTCCTTTATCTCTCTTTGCTGATTCTTCCTTTTCTCCTCAGCCTCAGGGTGTTGGAACATCCGGGACTCAAGCCTCCCCTTCCTGCCCCCACTCCACATCACGACATAAGATTCTCCTACCATAAAATGCACCCTTTGAAAGGGTACGATTCAGGGGCTTTTGGTTAATTCACAGAGTTGTGCAACCGTCAGTCTCCACTACCTCATTCCAGAACATTTTCATGCCCCCGATGAAATCCTGTCCCGTGAGTGGTCACTGGTGTTCCTGGCTCCCCAGCCCCTGGCAACCACTAGTCTGGTTTCCGTCTCTGTGTGGATTTGCCCGTTCTGGGCACTTCACATAAATGAAATCAGACAACATGTGGCCTTTGTGCCTGGCTTTCTGCACTCAGCAGAAGGTTGATCCACGTGGTAGCCTGGGTCAGACCTTCATTCCTTTCTATGCCTGAATAACGAGCCATTGTGTGGCTGGACCATAATTTTGTTTGTCCACTTGTCTGTTGATGGACATCCGAGTTGTTTGCACTTTGAGCTGTTGTGAATAACGCCGCTGTGAACAAGTTTTTCCGTGGAATGAAGTTTGCACTTCGCTTGGCCTAGGAACAGAGTTGATGGGTCATACGATAACTCAGTTTTTAACCTTTTGAAGAGCTGGCCGCCTGTTTTCCAAAGTGGCTGCACCATTTCTCGTACCCCCGTGGCCCCCCCCCCCAATAACGTGTGAAGGTCATGCTTTCCTGGTTCTTTGCATTTCACAATTTTTTTGTTGTTTTCGAGCAATGAGCAGTTCAAATAAAGTAATGCATGAATTCTGGAGATCTGAATCTTTCTCCACTACAGGGTTTTGTTTATTGCCATTGTATGTCTGAAGCGATTTTGTAAAGTCTGTTCTTTGTCAAGGGAGGCCACCGAGGTCTCTGCTCAGTTGGCTTAGTGCTCAGTGAGTAACCAGATAGAGATTTCCTGAAACTCCGAGAGAAATGGCCCAGTCTTTGCTGAGGGATTCTGTAGGCATTTGAGGGCAAGCTTTGGGCCGTCAGCCAGGCGCCAGAAACTCTGCCTTAGCTCTCACTTCCTGCCTGTGCTAGGCCCCGAGGCCAGCCAACAGTGAGAGCTCGGGTTGTCTCAGGCCTTTCCCAGGTATGTGTGCAGCCCAGGGCCTACATCTGGCCTTCTAGGTCCCTAGGAGTGTACAGGAGCTTTTCAAAGCCCCCGTGGACAGCTCACTCGTTGGTTTTTCCTTTTTTTTTTTTTTTTAAAGATTTTATCTATTTATTTGACAGAGAGAGATCACAAGTAAGCAGAGAGGCAGGCAGAGAGAGAGGAGGAAGCAGGGTCCCTGCCGAGGAGAGAGCCTGATTTAGGGCTCGATCCCAAGACCCTGGGATCATGACCTGAGCTGAAGGCAGAGGCTTAACCCACTGAGCCACCCAGGCGCCCCTTGGCTTTTTCTTTTAAGCTCTGGGGTGGTGCGTTGCTTGTTTCTGCTGTCATCCATTGTCTTGGGCAGCTGTGACATCCGTCACGGGACAGATCCTGCTCGGAGAGAGGCTTCTGGCCATGGGCAAGGTCAAGCGAGGTTGAAGACCAGCCTTTTGAGTTGGGGTCTCCTGGGGAAGCCCAGCCAGGTCGACCGATGACTGTTTCCTGGGAAGGAGCGCTGTCAGGGCTCCAGCCCGGCTCTGCTCGGCTCTCCCCGATATGTTTTTTAAGTCGCTCACCCTTGCTCAAGGTTGCTGCTGTGCTGAGGGATGGGTCTAGAATCTGTCACAACACCACAAAACTCACCGTTCTTACCAAGTTTCAGCCATTTTTCTTAACTAAATATTCCCTGTGTTGCCGCAGCCTTTTGGTTCATTTCTGGAGTTCTCCACAAGTTGAATCTGACTGTTGTTGCTAATTGTCTGGCTGTTTTTATGGAAAGGTGAACACTGGGAGGTCCTTGCACCACTGTTTTTTGCCTGCGTCCCCCTTACCGTCTGGGTCTTCTGTGAGGGCGCTGCTTTGCCCTCACTCCCACAAGGCAGGTGGAGCTAAGGAAGGGGCTCTATGGTCAAGGTCATGGAGAGTGGGGGCGGGAAGCAGGAAGGGGCTTGGCCAAGGCCACATATCCTTGTGGGTCTCCCAGGGGCCCTGGGAAGTAGACAGCACAAGCCCTGAGCCTCCACACAGGCTGCAGCAAAGTTCATGAGGCACACAGACTCCCTGGGCCTAGAGGCCACTTCTGCCTCCAGATGGCAGAAGAACGAGGCACTCGTTCCGTTTCTCCTCAGATGCCCAAATCCTAAGCCTCCCCTTTTGGTTCTGTGCTTTCTCTGGAAATGGGGAACAGAGGGATCGTGGTGGAAAAGGCACACTCCGGTCCTCGGAGGAACACCATGCCTGCCTCCAGCTGTCGGGCCTGCAAGAGCAGCCTCCGGAGGGGACGGGTGGCTTGCGCACAGAGGTGGCCCTTGGCTGGCTTACATGGCTCTGTCGGGTGGTGGAGTGCTATTGTTCAAGGTAGCTGCCGACAGACAGAGGTGGGCAGCCATTAGTGACCCCTCACCCTTCAGTCAGGCCTACCTTGGTTCCGTATAATCGCCCCGAAGGCCATAGTCTGCTCCTAGGAGCTGGGCGGTCATCTGGGCCCCAGCCTGCTGGGCCTCCGCTAGGCGGCGGCCGCATCTCCCCTGGCCAGCAGGGGACAGAGCAAGAGCTGTCTGGCCCCAGGGGGAGGAAGCTCAGTGGCTGTTCTACTCTCCCACCGCCTACCCCCACCACCTCCCCCCTGGGTGCCTGCCAAGGCTTGCTTGGGTTTTAGTCCCTTTGATTTCTAGACCTTTTGGTTTTCTTTCCACAAACCCGAGAAATTCCTGACTTTATTTTTATTGCCAATCGGAATCATAAACTGTTTGCTTTCCACTTCCTCTCCACCAGCACATCTTACTGTTCTTACTCTCATGGGCCACAGAGAGGACTCTGGTCCTTGGATCTCCCCCACCTGCTTAGCGGCCCCTCCTCAGGCTCTGCTGGGAATCAGGGGAGTCTGTGCAATTCCTGGGCTCCCTCGAGGGTGCCCAGGAGCATCAGTGCCCTTGGGGCCAGCCTGCCCCTCCACACCCTGTGTCACTCTGCTTCCCTGCTGCCCTCCCTGAGCCCAGCGTCTGGATCAAGGGCAAGGCCCTGGAGAGCAGGGAGGAAAAAGCTTCGGGCCCCACACTGGCTCCCAGCCACCTGGAACAGCCAAGGAGTGCTGGGTGCTTTGCCCAGAAAGTTCATGGTGCTCCTAGTCAGATAAACCCAGGTCACCTGTTCTTAGAGGCCACAACCTGAAGGACGGTGTGTAGAGCAGGGAAGCACCCCCAGAGGTGGGTTGGGGTGGTTCTGCTTGAGTTGTGTCTATGAAATGGTCATCTTCTTTGAGGGACAGTTCTCTGGTGACAGGCTGAGTGACGCTCTTCTCATGCTGACTGTTTCTTTTTGTTTTTTTTTTTTTGTTTTTTTTTCTGGATAGATCGAAGGTGCCCTGGAATATGGAATTACAAGTGATGACCTCTTCTGGCTGAAGGAATCCCCTGGAAAAACGTAAGACCCCATGTGTGCCTTAATGGCGATCCTTTTTTTTTTTTTTTTTAAGGATTTTCTTTATTTACTTGACAGAGACACAGCAAGAGAGGTAACACAAGCAGCGGGAGTGGGAGAGGGAGAAGCAGGCTTCCCGCTGAGCAGGGAGCCCAATGAGGGGCTCAATCCCAGAACCCTGGGATTGTGACCTGAGCTGAAGGCAGATGCTTAACGGCTGAGCCACCCAGGTGTCCCTGATGATCCTATTTTGTTCACGGTTTCCAAGCATCAGAGCCATTCAGAACCACACATTGGTCCTTTCTCCCTAGTGCACTCTTTCTTGTCTACAGACAGGGAGGATGGTGTTTGTGCCCCTTGGTGGGGCTGTTGCCTGTCTTGGAAGTGATGACCCGTGTATTACTAAATGGACCAGCCACTATCTCGGGCAGTGGTTTTCAAACAGGGTTCCTGGAGCCCCAGGCTTCCAGTGGGTCCGTCAGGGACATCACAGAAGAAGGATGTTCCAGGAGGAGAAAGTAAGGCCAGGTCCTCTGGGAAATCCGCTGGCCTTTCTGCAGGCCTTGATTAAACATCCCTTTTCCCCTGGCTTGAAACTTGGGCTTCTCTGAGAAGCAGCAAAGTCTCCAAAGTTCTCAGAAACTGTAGCCCAGGAAATGAGATGTGCAGTGTGTGAGCAGTTTTACACTCCCTGAATGGGTATTAATGCACTAAATGCATTTCCTGTCCCCGCAGAGCAGGCCATCGGGGTGGGGGAGTGGGGGATTAGGGGGTGGGGGTGTGTGGAGGGGGGTTCCATGTCCACACAGGCCCTGGGAGTGGCAGCTGGGGGACTCTGTGCTCTCAGGGACTGGAATGGCCACCAGAGGGCAGCAGAGGCTTTGTCGTCAGCAGGCTCTCCGCTGCCTTGGGACTTGGCTTTGACAAAATACAGGTGGAAAAATGTGCCAGGGAGGATGGATGTGTGGGCACAAGTGTACGTGTAGGGCAGTGTGTGTGAACAGGCATGCGTGTGCTCTCCTCCTCGATGTTTCCCACTTCCTGAGGCATCTCTGGCTGGGGTCAGGGCTTGATTCCCTTGAGTGGATGGGCTGTAGTTTATCTTCCCACCACTCACGAGTGTCTCACTAGGCTCTTTTTGTCGGCGTTATGAAATGCTGCAGTGAACAGCTTTGGTGTGCATCTTATCTGCTGGAATAATGCTTCTTACGTGTTCTACATACCTGTCGGGGGTGGGGGGTGTCCTGTAATCAAAGAACCCAGGTACACGGCTTCCCACGTCCTGCTAGCAGGTGCTCCCTCCTGGTGGGCTGTCCCCCATTTCCAGGCACACCTCTGCCTGCTCCCCACTTCCCCCTAACAGGGCTGGGCCATCAGCTTTTTCATGAGCAAGGAAACAGAAAGGAGCCTCTCCTCTTGCTCTAGGGGCAGGGGTAAACAGCAGTTGTTTCTGCCCAAGGCATGTGTGGTCCCTCCAGTGAGTGTGGTCAAGCTCACGCTGGCTTCGATCCCTCTGTCTCATTCCACTGGCTCCCCAGGCTGTGCTTTTTCTTTTTACTTGGTGACATTATTTCATACAGAAGTTCGTAATTTTCATGCTGTGACACTGATCACTTTTTTCCTTGATGCTGAACCCTCTGGGTTATCTGTTCTTTTATCTTTAGCTCGCTAAGGGGTTAAATGTGACCTTGAGTCTATTTGCACTTGCTATTTTTAGTCGTGGTTTCATGTATTTACTAGCCGTTTAAAACTGAGTGTGTCTGTGTGTGTGAGAGAGAGCGTGTGTGTGTGTGTGTGTGTGTGTGTGTTGGTCCGTGGCCTACTTTCTATCTAGTTTTTCTTTTTTCTTATCTGTTCCTTATCTTCCAGCTGTTTCGCAGGCTCGGGCTGTGATCTCAGGCCATTTTGATCGCACATTTTCTTGGCTTATCATGTCATTTCACTTGCGTGGTGTACAAATGGTTTTTTATTTTTTATTTTTTATTTTTTTTTCCTAACCTACCTTAGATCTTTCTTTACACTTAATGGCTTTTAGATTTATTGCATGTTCAGGAAGGCCTGCTCCACCCCCAAGATAGCTTTCGAAAAGAGCCCCTGTGTTTTCCTTTAGGGCTTCCATAGGTCGGATTTTCCTCTGCATCCTTGGGGTGTTGGCAGTTCATGTTTGGTGTGGCATGGCAGTATGGTGTGGCATGGTGTGTCATGACATGTGTGGTATGGGTTGGCATGGCGGGGTGGCACCTGGGCTGCCAGGGTTCCAGTGTCACTGACCAACAGCCCCACAAGCCAGTGTGAAAGCTCCGTCCCTGAGTGGAGTCCAGTCCCACTCTGGCTTCTGACTCTGACTTTCCTGTATCACTGGCCCAAGTGCCTGGCACTGGCCTCAGATCTTCTCAGTTTTCTTTTGCACTGATTCCTGTGGGTGGAGTGTAGACCCGTTCTGCCAGCCTCTCCATAGTGGTCCTCCGGCCATGGTTCAGACAGCTCCAGCTGCCACCGGAGCGTGTGTCCTGTCTGAGTCCCCCATGCACTTTGATCACTTCGGCCTGTAACCAAAGGCCAACATTTGCTGAATCCCGGTCTTCTGTCAAATTAGTTCCTATATCTTCTGTTGTTTCCTTTGTTTGCTATTTTCCCGTCTCCATGTCCAGGAAGGGGTCAGTTTGCAGTGATCGCCTCTCGAGCCACTGCTCACAGGAGGCTGGGTGTGCAGAGAGGCTGGCCTGGGCCATCACTTGGGCTGGAGAGGTTGGGAGGCCCAGGCGCGCCGGGTGCCACCAGTGCTCAGCGCGGTGGCCCAGGGCCCGGGCCCTTCCTCCGCAACCTTATAGCCAGGGCAGCTAGGCCAGGAAGACACCACCCCAGATCTTTCAGCCGGGAGAGCAAGCACTGTGTTTATTTTCTTCAGAAAAAAAACATTTAGAAGATTTTTTTTTTTTTAAGAAAAAAAAAAAGCTCTTTCGTTTAGAAGGAATCTAGGTATGTTATTGTTGAAGAAAAAAAAGTGTTTGCAATGTATCAGTCACCCGTTTCGTTCTGAGCATGATTTATGTGAGGAAATGGTTTTTTTTAAAAAATTAAGCTGGAGATATATCCCTGTACGATGCTTCTGTGAAAATGCGGCTTTTGTCCGGTGCCGTTAATGCAAGTTGTAACAGTGTGATATGGGAGGCACTGTTTACATGCTGCATTCCTCTCCTGCAGTCAAAATAAGCCCGGAGGGTCTACAGTAGCATTTCTGTATTTTATCAGCTTGGGCTGGGGCTGAGGGGGAGGCCTCCACTCACACTTGGAGGGGCTGTTTCTGCCAGATTTATTTGCCTTATAAATATTCCCTGTGTTTATTTTAACTCGCCTTTAAAATGGAGCTGAAATTAATATGGACCTGAGGCCTGGCCCCCTGGCCCTGCCGTGCCTCCTGTAGCCGGTGGGGCATCTCCTCTGGTTCCCGTCGGGAGGCGTGGCCGGTGGTAGAGGGCACCCAGCGAGTGTGGTCCCCACCAGCCAGCTCCCCATGACCCCATTAGAGGTTTCCGAGGTGCATGGCTGGCCCCTCGTCCCTTGTGTGCTCTGCAGCATGCACATGGGCTTTCCTCCCTCTATCCCTTCCATGATGGGGCATGGGCAGCATCGAGACCTTTTGCGGTGCATTCAAGGGGGGCACAGGGGCCAGTAGCCCTCGGTGGGGCCCACAGCCCTTCAGCCTCCCGTGGTTGTTCCGCATCTTTGTCCCCTAGAGGCACGGACCCCAGTGGCCACAGAGGTGTTGAGCCTCCCAGACATGTGAAGAACCCCCCCCGCCGCCGTCTTGCTTTGCTTGAATCCAGGCATGGGGAGCCCAGGTCTAGACAGATGGCAGAGAGGGGATAATGAAGCCCAAGTCCGGCTGTTGGGAAGAATGAAACAGTCTTCACGACACGGCTGGGTGCCCGGCTTGGCACCCCGAGGTGACAGATCATGTATGGAAAACTCCACTGTATGCAATGTGAGCTCCCAAGTCTGTGAGCAGGGCCCTCGGAGGCCAGGCTGGGGCTGGGGGGAGCCCTAGTGCCCCAGACCCTTGGAGCCATCCCTTCAGCCCGAGGTGGGACCACAAGATTGGCATCTACTCAGCCTCGGCCACCCGAATGCCAGCTTTGTGGCTGGCACAGGTTGAAGAAGTAAGGAAGATTCTGGGGGAAAAGCAGGGTCCCCTGGGCAGGTAGCAGCAGCCCCTTCAGAAGTAATCAGGGGAATAATGGTCACTTCCAGAAATTATCGACCACCAGGGGAGGAAGTGGGGGTGCAAAGGGAGCGTGCTGCCCTTCATGGGGAGGCTTAGAGACGGCATCTGCGTGTCCCAGATGTCCAGCCTGGCGACTCCCCGGCAGGTGGAGGGAGGGTAGAAGGGAGAAAGGTAGGCCAGCTCCCCATAGTGCCTTCAAGGAGGCAGGCCAAAGGATATCGGCTCTACCTTTGATCCCATGGCCTGGTGATGTTGGCTCACTCAACTGGAGGGCCACCTCTTCCACACCTTCTGGGCCTGGGCATCCTGGCTGGACCTGGGCCTGGCCTCCCACCCTTCCCTGGGCCAGGATCCTCAGATCTCTACCCCTTGTAACAGTTTAGGTGCCCTAAGGGTGGGGAACTGGGGTCACTCTGCTCCATGCCCAGCTGGTCAGCACGCTCACCTGGGGTTCACTCCAGGTCTGCAGGCTAGCTCTCTGCACAGCTGGGCTCTGAGCTGGCAGCTTGGGGTGACCCCAGTACCATCACCTTTCAAGGACTTGAATGAGACCGGAGCTACCTGGGGCAGCTCTTCCCCCACGTTGGCCTGATACACCACTCTTCCCAGTTGCCAGCTCAGGAGTGTCCTGTCTTCCACAGCTGCTCTGTCCTTGCGGCCCAGAGCTCTGTGCAGCTGGGTATTTCTTTAACTCAGGCTGATTTTATACTGCCTGTCAGACCTGGTCCTAGAAAGACCATTTTTTTTTTTGGACCCTTATTTCAAGTCTAGAAGCTGATTAGGTATTATGATCATTCTTCTCTTTCCCTGAGCACAAAAGGGAAGGATAAAAATTTTATCCTGCAAAGAACCACAGCCGTTGGATCAGAAAAACTCCTTGTTGTGAATTTTCTCATTTCCTGCTTAATACCCATGTTCGTTTGGTGTGACACCTTGTGTCCAGCAAAAGGGAGACAGGCTCTCTGCCTGCGACTTGGCCACAAGCACGTAAAGATCTCTCCCTGGTGTGTTGAGGGCTGCCGGGAGGAAGACAACAAGGAAAACAACAACTCGGGGTGGCATTGTTATGAGGCCAGAACAGAGAGGCTCTGACTGGGCGGAGGTGGGCCCAGTGTCAGACCCTGATAGGTGGGATGGGGCTGGCAGGTCCCAGGCAAGCCTGGAGCCAGGCCCCACTGGGGAGGAGGCCTTGCCCCGCGCCCATGGCCTTCCCGGGGCACCTGTGCTCGGCAGCCCGCCTGGCATTTCCTGCACTGGTGGGGCTGCCAAGGAGCCAGGTGCCCGCTGTGAGGCCCTCACTTTGTGTGGGTGTTCCCCTTTGGGGAGCGGATCAGGGGCCTTCAGACTCGAGAGGCAGGTGGAGGGCTCTTTAAGCTGGGGCTTCGTGGGTCTGAATTAAGGCTTTTGTTTCTGCTTCCTCCCCCATTCAGATTTTGAACAAGAAAGCCTGCCCTGTGATTAGGGTAATCCCACCGTTACAGCTTCGCATGAAATGTTTGCACACCTAAGGGCACAGACAGCAGGGTTGCCCAGAACGCGTGTACGATCGCATCAGGGGCTCCCAGGATGGAGGGTGGTGACTGCCCACATGGGCCAGTGCCCTTGTGTCCGGGTCTCTTAATGTAGTGACAAGGTGAGGGTTTCCATCCTGCAGAGGCTCACTCAGGCCCTTCCACCCCGGATCCGACAAGCTGGTCCTGAGTTCTGCTGCTGTCAGCACCCCTGAGCTGTGGCGGGCCAAGGCCGACACTGGTCCCTGCACCTTGGCAGCTGGCCTCGGCCCCGTTGTTCCCAGGCCCCCTTCCTGGCCAGGAGTCCCCTCAGCCGCCAGAGGAAATTGTGTGCAGTTTCACGGCTACAAAAAACAAAACAAAAAAACCCCCCACAAACCAGAGCCCCTCTTCTGGCCCTCCCTACCTCTCATGATCTAGAGACTCCAGAGTCTCTGTCTTTGCTCTGGCGTTTTCCTACTTCAGCTCATTTGAAGGGAGTTTTCTGAGTTCTCAGAGCCTGTGTTCTGCAAAGAATAATGACCATTTGACAAATTGGGGGTAGGGTGGAGTGAAAACCAGTATTGTTGATAATCCATGCTCACAAAGACAAGAAGAGACCTCAAATTACCTTCCAGAAGGCAGGACACGTGTTTGTTTATGAGATTTGAGCTCTACACATGCAGTCAAGGGTACCCACTTCAGAGTGGCTGAGCTGGCTGGCACCAGCCTCCTCCCAGATGTGCCCTCTGTTGGCAGCTCAGAGCTGGTGGCCTGAGAAGGGTGAGTCCCCATGACCGGGAGGTGAGAGTGGGAGGCCCAGAGCACTGAGGTGACTCCGGGATAGGGGGACCTGGGATTCCGCATCTGCGTGGCCGCCTGCCTACCTCCCTGTCCGGCTTCCCAACCACACAGGGCAAGAAGTGGCAAGGGACCAGGGGGCAGCAGAAACAAAGCAGTCATGCCAAAATCCGGAGACTGCCCTCCCACATCCTTAGCAATGTGACACAAGGGTCTGGAGAGGCCGGAAGTCTCCAAGACAGGCCGGGACAGCCCCGTTGTCCAATAGAGGGGCTCCCACATCACACGACAGTGTGATGTGGCTGTCGCTTTTACATCTTAGAGGAAAGCTTGTGCTTCTCACTGCATACATTGAGCACAAAAGAAGTTAGATTGTGTCATTTTGAAAACGTCCCTCCGCAGAGACCTACCTGTTACAGGTGTGTGTTGCCACATCCACGTGTGGATCCGTGTGAACGCCACCGTGTCTGTTTCTTAGACATTGCCAGGCCTGTAGGGGACCCTGAATGCATCTCCGTGCTCCTGCCAGCTGCGGGGCCTAGTGTTCTTCTCAACTTTCTCATGCGGTGAGCTCTGTTCACTCGCCCCGAGCATGACTCCAGCTCAGTTCTGTCCCCGGCCCCCGAGAGGAAGCCGTGTGCCAGTTGCCTCCCGCGGAGCACCTGCAGCAGTATTCCACGGGATAGACTGCTTTTTGAAATGGAATTATATCATTAGTACCTGCCAGGATTAGTGCTGACATTGGGCTTATCCATCCTTACATCACCTCCTCTTGTTCAAAGGCTGAAGGGGTGATCTGACAAGCCCACCCACATGTTGCCACCCGGGCCGGGAATTTTTCAGTCTGTGTGTTAGGCTGTGTGCATGTGTGTGTGTGTGTGTGTGTGTGTGCTGGTGTGCATGTGTGTTCACATATGCAGAGTGGAGCTGAATCACAAGAGAGGGCTTATGCTACTAGGGTAGATTTTTTTTTTTTAAGATTTTATTTATTTATTTATTTGTCAGAGAGAGAAAGAGAGCATGCACAAGCAGGCAGAGTAGCAGGCAGAGGTGGAGAGAGAAGCAGGCTCCCCACCGAGCAAGGAGCCCGATACGGGACTTGATCCCGGGACCCTGGGATCATGACCTGAGCCGAAGGCAGCGGCTTAACCAACTGAGCCACTCAGGCATCCCTAGGGTAGATATTTTAAATGACTTCTGGGTTCCAGTGTCCTATGTCCCGATGCCCGCAGGTGCCCTCATCTTTGCTTCAGGGAGCTGGCCTTCCTGGCCCTGGCCCATGTGGGGTGGGGCTGGACAGCCTGGCCTTCCATGGTCCGAGGATGTTCTGACCATAGCCACTGCTTTTCCAGAATCCTCCCTGCTTCTCTGGTGCCCTCCCCGTCCTGCAGAGCATGTCTGCCACCGAAGATCTGGAGGGAACCCCATGGCAGAGTTTACGTTAGGACAGAAGGAAAACCATTCCCCTTGTTCCACTGGGCTTTTCCTCCACACATCCATGGACTCCACATTGGTCGCACTCCTGGGATCTCTCGCACGACATGGGCTGTTCTGTCACTGACCACTCACATCCTTCACCACCTGGCAATTTTCTGATTCAGTGACACTGTGTTTGTCATTTATCTCACAGAGCCTCTGGGAAGTGGGTTTTGTACCTTGGGACAACCTGTTTGAACAGTGAGCCTCAGCTGATTCATCAACAGTGACATATCAGCTGACCAGGCACCTTGCAGGGAAGCTCAAGGGCCCTGTCCCCCTGGCAGAGGCCCCATTCAGGACAGCTGCACGGGGGCCATGGTGAGCCACGTATGGGACTCACCATTCTTTCCCTCTGCGTCCTTTCCTCTAACAGGTTGGTGGTCGGGGCCAGCTGTATCCTTTGCCGGCGTGCAGGTGACAGCTGGCTGTGCTCACAGGCCTGAGAGGGGACGCCCGGTTCCTACAGCCCCTCCCCCACGGCCCTCCTTTCCAGCAGGGAGGACTGTCTGCCGCCTGGAGTCAGGTGTTTCCAGGGCCACTCATGGCAGATGACCTGTACCCAGGGGACAATTTGAGGCTGACCTTTGGGGCTAGGGCTTCCTGGAGGCATTTCCTGAGCCACACACTGAGACGCCTGAGCCCTTCAGGGCAGCTGGACATAGCCGTGAGGCAGGTGGTGCTCCCTGGAGAGCAGTCCCATCCGGGCCTGTTCCTTCAGAAGGAGTGGTAACACCAGAGAGGCTCAAGGGAGGAGCCATGGGAGGATCTGAGGTCAGGAGAGGGGATAGCTGAGGGAAGGGGAAAGCTGGGACTGCTAGCTGGGAGCCGGGTTTGAAGGCAGCTCTTCCATTTCTTTCATGAAAGACAATCTTCCCTTCTGTTGCTACTCGTACCCCTTGGGGGTCCTGGCACCAAAGGCTGACACTAAATTGCAAGGAGCCTGGACAGATGCCCCATGGAGGCAGAAGCCACCTGGCTCTGGGTGCTGGAGGGTACCCCCGTGCCGTGGCTCTCAGAGTCCCTTCCTCACTTTGGATACATGTTTATGAGGTCGGGGTGTGGGAGGGGGTCTTTGTGGCTTGTGTTGGGAGCCTCTTCCAGGCTGACTGGAGAATGTGGGGGAGTGGGTGGCTGGCCAGAGCACTGGGGGTGTCTGGCCACAGCTGCTGCTTTCCCAGAATCCTCCCTGCTGCCTGGTGCCCTCCCTGTCCCTTGGCTCCTGATGTCATGATCCATTAGCATTCCTTAGCCTCTGGCAGACGTGGCCCTGGAATGTGCTGGCTTCCTCACTGGTCTCGGATTGGACACCACCGTCATGATAAGAAGCATCCCCCTCCGGGGCTTTGACCAGGTATGGCTGTGAGTGCCCCAGCTTCCACCCTGCGCTCTCTCCCAGGCGGGTGCAGGTGTGGTCTGGGAGTGAGGTCTCAGTCTTTCAAAACTGGCCCTTGGATTGAGTGAGGAGATTGTTCCTGAAACAGAAAACACCTGCCAGGGTGTGGAAGGAGGGGCTGGCCCATGGAATGTGTGGCAACATCCCCCCAGATCGAAGGGACATTGGTGGGCATGGCAGGCCTCATGGACCACAAGGTTGGGTCAACCCTTCTAGTCCCTCCATTAGAAAGCAGAAAGAATGTGGTGGCTAGTGCGCTATCCCCCGTCTCCCCTGCTGAGCTCCTCCGGTGTCTGAGCAGGGTGCCACCTCCGTGGGGACAGCACCAGGTCGGGAAGCAGGTGCCAGACTGGTAAGGCCGTGGGAGCCTCAGGGAGTGGCAGAAAAGAGGGAATGTATGAGTCAGGACGAGCACTTGGTGGCTGTCCTGGCCGGCGGCCCACCCTGAGTGCTCAGAGTGTCCCACACAGCCTCTGAGGCCCCGCCAGTTCCACGTCCTGTCCACTGCATGGGGCCAGCTCCTCTCACGGCCTGCCTGTCAGTTGGCCACTCCTGACAGCCCCATGGCAGGAGCTCAGAGGGCCACCCTGCGGGGTCTGAAGAGTGCAGGTTGTCCTGACCCGCGTTAGGGCCACAGACGCCCCCGAGGATGGCAGAGGCATCCATGTCAGGGGCACGTGGTTTGCTGTTTGTTTGTTTTAACTAAAATTCTTCAAGGAAAAGTCACCTGTTAAAACCCAAGTCTAGGGCTGTCACTGTCAAGATGTCACAATGTCTCACGTGCCTGAGAAGGAAGACAGACCCCTGTCCATCTGTGCTGTCCGGCCTCGTGAGCTCTTGCAGGGGTGGGGAAGCAGGGGGCCTGCCATGTCCAGCCCAGCCCCAGCCCACCCAGCGGATGCTGTATATGCTGTGTGGGGCCGTACTTGCTTGCTTTCTTGCTTTCTTTTTTAAGATTTTATTTGTCAGAGAGAAAGAGAAAGAGCAAATGAGTAGGCCAGAGCCCCCAGGGGAAAGGGGTGCTTCTCTGTCACTATTTTCAGTGAAGACTTAGTTAATTGGCATGTAGAGAAGACCCTGAAGGTCAAGTGCATCCTAACCCAAGGGCCCCAGGTTCTCGGATTTGGAGCTGGTATCAGGTGCTCTCCCAGCTAAGCCCTCAGTTCCACAGAGAACAAGGAGACCCAGAAGTGGGGGTGGACAGAGGCCACCTAGCAGCCGGGGGGCCTTGGACCTTCCCCTTTGAATGGACCTTTCTTGGACTCCTCTAGGGCTTTCTCAAGCAGGCAGAAGACCATGTCCTTTCCTCCCACAGTCATTAGGAGTGGACGTTCTCACTGCCACCTGGGCCTCACAGCACATCTCTTATGCTTTGCAGCAAATGTCTTCCTTGGTCACGGAGTACATGGCGTCTCAAGGCACCCAGTTCCTGAGAGGCTGTACCCCCTCCAGAGTGCGGAGGCTCCCAGATGGCCAGCTCCAGGTTACCTGGGAGGACCTCAGCTCTGGCAAGGAGGACACAGGCACCTTCAACACCGTTCTGTGGGCCATAGGTAAGGGCGCGCCGAGCCACACATGAGCCACATGGAGACCAGCAGCATTGCCTCCCCCTTCCTGCTGTCTCCAGGGCTCCCCTCGTCCTGCTGGCTTTCAGGTGGGCCAGATGTCACAGCACACCTTTTAGGCCATCGGAACAGCCTGTGGACGTGTTTCCATCACCTCCAGTGGGTTGGTTTGAGCTCTGCAGGAGTAAATGCCTCACTGGCTTTTGTGGAAACCACACTTCGCAGATCTCCCAAGATGGCGTCAGTGATGGGGCCGAGGCCTTGGGCCTTCCTCTGCTGCACATGGCTTGGAAGCCAGCTCACCCACACGTGGTTGTGTTCTCATCCTCCCATTCTCTGAGAGGTGTGGGTCTAGCTCTCTGTGGGGAGAGGGGGGTGAAAGTCGAGCAAGCATGGCTGGACAGAATTAGCCCATTGCTGACATTGCCGGACGTACTCCCTCCCAGGCTGGCTCCTCCCTGCAGGATAGAGAGTGGGGATGCAGTAGGGAGACACCTGCCCAGGGCCTGGGCCTCAGCTGGTCTGAGGGAAGGGACATGGGCTCTAAGGAAAGGTGCCCTGGCCAGGAGCCAGGCAGGAAAAGCAGAGACCTCAGAGTGTCCATCGTGAGCCTGCCTGTGGCTGTGAGTGGGGTCTGGCCCTGTGCGCTATTTCCAGTTCTCCAGGGTCTCTCTGCACTGAGCCTAGTCCATTGTCCCTCCTTCATGAGTCCAGGCTCGGAACCGTGTAGCTGTCAGAATCCTCGGCCACCCCCACGTCGGTTTATCAAATGTTTACTGAGTGCTCAGAGGGGCCGTCATGTCAGCGTCTGTCAGGACCTGGTTGGTCTGGTCCCAGCATCCCCTCCGGGGAGGCTCCCAGGAGGAGCGGGGCTGCGTCACAGAGCAGTGTGCTTCTGAGAAGCCTCTCTGGTTTTCCTGAGTCCTCAGAACACTTGGAAATCAGACCATGAGATAAACTCTGAGGGAGTCAGAGCCCTTCACTTGTGTGTGGTCAACACGGGCAGATTTAAGGAGCAAGGAAAACTCCTTGCAGTTCATTTAGTGCCTCTTGCCCAAAACTTAGTAAACAGCTACAGAAAATACTCTTATTCAGTTCATAAAAGTAAATTGAAGTAGGTTTATTTTGGTGAACACCGTGAAAGATTCTATAACTATTCAGGTCCAGAAGTGTAAGTTGACATTTATCTTAAAGTCCATTCTAGAAGGTGCAGTGGCAAGTTTCTCCCCTCCCGTCTGCACCCCCAGCCTCTTCCTTTGTCCCCTGATAACACCTCGGGGACCCCAAACACCCACATCCCTTCTCTCGCTGTTGGACAGAGGCAAAGACCTATGCCAATATGCCATCCGCTAAGCCTACCCTGAGGGCAGCAGCTCAGAGGGCAAGGGGCTGTGCCCTGGGGAAGCCTCGAGGTCCTCCCAGCTTCCAGACAGGTCCCTGGTGGGTGACACACGAGGCCCCCGGTGCACATGCCTGCCCTCCCCCTGCAGGAGTCCATTTTATTTTCTGTATTTTCAAAAAGAGCATCCCCCAGACAGTCTGCCCAACGTGATTGATGCTAGGAGTGGAAGCTTTTCACAGTCCTTGGCCTTTGACCTTGCTTCCCGAGGCGGCGCTGCAGTGGCGGCGGCGGTTTCTGGCACGCCTCCTGGGGCTGTACGGGCATGTGCTGACTTTGCTGCTCGCTCCTCGGCCAGGTTTTGTAAACAATCGGGAGCCACTTCCCAGTTTAACAACTGGGAATGTTTTCTGGCGGTTTACCCTGATAAGCCTTTAGCCAAGCCTCGTTTCTGCTTGCAATGAAGGACGATCAGTGGGCCAGGAGGTTAAAATAAAGCTCCTCTGGGGGCCAAAGGGCTGGCCCAGCAAATAGCTCCGGGACTGTGGGTCCTGCTCCAGTAGCGAGTGCTGCGTGCACGCCTGCGGGACTTTAACGTGTGCGAAAAACAGGAGGGAAGGATGGCCCTCGTGTCCGGAGGACACACAGCAAGGGCCACGAGGAGCTTCCGTGGGGCCGAGCTTGTGCTTGACACCTCGGTCACGGCTGGTGGGGACGGTCTGTGCAGGGACGGCGAGGAGGGCCCTGCAGTCTGCAAGCCCAGGAGGACTCCTGAGCCTCTTCCTCGGCCCAGCCTTGATCTCCACGTGGTGGATTAAACACATTAGCAGTTAAAGCAGTTAATTGCTGTGCAGGGGGCCGGCTCATTGTTTGTCTCTGAATCACCCACCCACACCAGGTGTCTCAGATAATAGACTGGGAACTCGCAGCGAGGAGGATTTCCTGTCTGCAGATGTGCCGATTACGGTGCTGAGTGAAGACAGTCAGCCTGCGCCCGCCGCGGGCTCGAATTCACCCTGTGCAGTTAACCAGTTGTGGCCTGAATCCTCAGCCATCGGGGGCGTCCGGTGGGGGGCAGGGGCAGGATGGGCAGGACAGGGACACCTAGGGGACACTTGCTCGTGGAATCGCTTCCCAGCTGGAGCTCGGCTGAGGCTGAGCTTTGACTTTGTTTCCGAGGCTGGACGGAGGCCGCTGGAGCAAAGCCCTGGGAAAGCTGGCCGCTCGAACTGTCCTGTGCCCCCCAGCATCTCTAGCCTCCTGGAAGGTTTCCTGGCCCCCTCTTGCGGCAAGGGTGTACGCTCTTGGCGCTTCCCTCCCTGGTCCACGAGAGTCCTGCCCATGGTCAGAAGGCCCAGACGGCTGGTGTCCCCACCGCCTGGAGTGCCAGGAAGGGCCGTCCAAGCCTCTAAAATGGCATAAAGAAAGCCGGCAGGCGCTGGAGGCCCAGCTTTCTAGTTTCTTGGTTTTCTTTCTTTCTTTCTTTTTTTAATCTTATTTATGTATTTGGGAGAGAGAGCATGGGGGTGGTGGCGGTAGAAAGAGCAAAGGGAGAAGGACAAGCAGACCCTGTGCTGAGCACAGAGCCCGACAGGGGGCTTGGTCCCACGACCCTGAGATCATGACCTGAGCTGAAGACCTGGATGCTCCACTGACTAAGCCACCTAGGTGCCCCCCTACTCCGGCTCTCCAGCTTTATTTCAACCACCATATTGAGGACCCCCCTCCCTATAGAGCCCACTTACACAGAGTGTACCCATGGACCACAGCCAGGGAGGTGGTGGCACCTGTGGAGACAGCGATGGGGCCTGCAATACCTGGGGAGTGGAATGCGACTGCCCAGGGTGGGCTGCAGACTCGAGCTCCCCTCTCTACCACGGGGACTGCTGGCTTCGGTTTCCAGGGGGCCGCCTTGCTCAGCTAATTCAACTGGTGGCTCCTCCATCCCACAGACATCCCCTTCGAGTCCTTGTGGACCATCTCCCCACCCCCCACCCCTGAGTGCTGGGCAGCAGCACTAGGAGCTGGAGGCAAAACAGAAGTGAGCCCCTGAAGCTGGGAATTCATGGGTGTGTGTGGGGGGGTCTCTTGAGTCCAGCAAGAAGGATGAAGCAGTCCAAGCCCCTGTGCCCCCTGATAGCCATGAGAGGAGCCCAGGCTGGTGTGGGGCTGCTGGAGAGGGACTGGCAGGTGGAGCGTGGGTGCGACCTTGTTGAGAGAAGCCCAGTCCAAGGCCACTGGGCCTGTTCTTTGGGGCCGTGTCATGCTGTGGCTGTAGGAAACTGCACGCAGCTGTGTTCCTCCCGGGGAGGGACCTCGGAGTGACCTAATGGGTTGTGACAGGTTCCCACACATGGACTCCCAGGGTCACCTAAGTCCCACTTTTCTCAGCTCCCCAGGCCTGAAAGGGAAGCACTGCTCCGCTCGTGAGCCTCTCATATTCTAATACCTTTTAATTTCAGTTTAAATGTCAAGTTTGTAACTAGCCACGTGAAGAGAGACTCAAGTCTGTGTGTGTATGTGGTGTGTTTTCTTGGAGGGAAAGGAGATTTTCAGGGAGTTCTTCCTGTCAGCCCCTCCCACAGGCCAAGGGAAGCGGTTGAGCCTGAGACCACAGCCTTCCCCTGCCACGCCATGTGGTCCAGAGTGATGGACCCCAGCTCGTGAGCCAACACCGTCGACTCTGGCTGTCACTCATCTCTGCTGTGGCTCACTGTGGCACCAACCCATTGCAGAGGCCAGCCCAGGGCAGCAGGAAAACAGCCTCCGAGCTCACAGACTGGCCCTCTGCCCTCTGGGAAGCCCTGCACCGGTGCAGGCCGGCGAGCTGGCTCCTGCCCATGTCCAGGGTCACCTTGACCCCCACAGGCGTCAGACCCAGGCCACCCTACCTTTGCACTTATGGTCTTTTTACTAAATCAGATTCAATATTTATGAGTAGAACTTAGTGGAAGCAAGTTGTTTTTTAAAAAAAGAAGAAGAAAGTCTTAGTGAAAATGGTTATAAAGATAAATAGGCATCTTTTTTTGTTTTGTTTTGTTTTTGCATTAATGTGCACTATCTAAATTTTGCAAGTGCTACTGGGAGCCATCAACCAGCAGGAAGGTTATATTGATATTTGTAATTGTTACAGCAATAATTACCACCTACCAGGGAATGTGTCCCTTCCTGGGGGTTCCCGTAGACCAAACTGCCGCTGGGCCTGGGCTGGAGGCTGTACCACGTTCCAGGGCTGGCTGTGGGGGTTTAGGAGCCCATGTGAGCTTATTTTATGTGTTGTCAGTGCTGCACACAGGCTTGAATGGGAAAGGCCCATGTTGTGTTTCATGGGGAGGGGACAGTGGTGAGAGGTGTCCTTAGGATGGCCTGGGGGGCAGTGACAGGTGCTGGTGGTCACAGTAAGCCTCCAGCCTCAGGTCACGCTAAGGTGCTTGGGTCATGGTAAGTCTCACTTATTCATTCAGCAAACGTTGAGCCCTACCTGGACCCCAGGGCAGCAGGTTGGGTCCTCTGCCCTGTTCTCGGGGCCCCTAAGGTTGTAGACTGGGGTTCTGGGGCTATTTTAGAAGGGGCCATTCGAGAAAATAAAAGGAGCCCTTTGCTGTTGTTATCCTTTCCCCTAAAGTCCCAAAGATGACAAGAGACACATAATAAACTTTCTAAAAGGTGAGCCTCAAGGGATCTGACTAGAGGTGCCAAAGGTGTGAGTTGTGCCTTCCATGTGACCCGCCGAGGGCCCAGGGTGACCCGCAGGCCAGCCTAGGGGGAGTGGCTGACTCTGGGGGCCCATGCCTGTTTCCCCCCAGGAGGGATGCCAGGAGAGGTGCTCTGTGAACCCATGTGAAGCTGTTGGTCTGGTCTCCTGGACCCCCCCCTCCTGACACTCGCCTGCGTCTGTGTGATCAGAGCCCCTCATTCGACCTGTCATACTCCTGCTGGCACTAAATCTTAACTCATTATACGGATTGCCCTTCACTCGTTGGAACGTGTGCTCCAGGCAGGCGTGAAATTGGAGGGAATGCCCGTTTTCCTGTAACGGGGAGACAGAGGCCCAGGAAACTGCATATGTCCAGTTGTCTGTGTCCCTGGGCCCAGCTGAGCAGGTAGGAAGGACCAGAACTGCCATCTGGGGAGTTTTTGACCTTCAGCCTTCTCCAGCCGGCTTGGTGAGTGTCGGGGCCGGGCTGCCTCCCCAGACCAGTAGCAGCAGCTGGTGGGACTCTGGGGCTGTGAGAGGAGTGCTGGTCTGGTCCAGCTGCCCCAGGAACTCTCCGGCTGAATGCGGCTTCCTGCATCACTTCAGGGCCCCAGGATGTCCTGGATGCCAGGACTGTCTTACGTTGGTGACACCAGGGTCACTTAGAGGAGTCAGCAGACGAGGCTGAGCCTGGTGAGGGAGGCAGCTCTAAGGAGCCATCCACACATTGGTTTGGACTCTGCCTCTGAGGAGGAAGTGAGAACACGTTTGTTTCTGGAATCTTGACACCCTTGTTGTTTGCAGTAAATATGAGCGTCACTCGGGTATCATGTGAGAAGCTCTTGCAAGGCAATCAAGTCGTGGAGACACGCATAAATGAAATTAAAAAGGCAAGGAATGGGCAGTTCACGAGGAAATACAGCTACTGAATATGTGGCCCAAAGTCCTTAGTTTTACTGGTAAATATACTGGCAGTCAATGAAGTGGAAATTAAAACTTCGGTCAGAGGGAAGGAACAAGCCCCAGAAGGGGCCACCATCCAGGCACAGCTCCCCGCCCTGGGCCTGGGAAGCCCCACCTGGTCGGTGGGCCTTCCTCTGAGGACTGTCCTGAGGAACTAAATCGACACACAGACTGTCATCCCCATGCCGGTGGTGTCCAGGGAGCAGAGATGTGGGAACCAGGCCCGGGACCTGTTCAGCTGCACTCAGCAAGCCCGAGCTGGGTACCAAAGAGCCAAGGCCCCAGGGAGCAAGAGATCCCCCAGGGCATGGAGCGAGTGGCCCGCGGGGGGTGTGGGAAAGCACCGTGTGCGACACACAGGGTGATGCGCATGGAGAGAAGGGTGCCATGGATGTGCCTGTCTTCCCTCCACTCCCAGTCGCCTGAGGAGTCCTACATTTGTTTTTGCATGAGAGGAAAATGGTGAGGGAGAAAGCTTTGCGTGTTGCCTGGGTCTTGCTTCTGGCCATGTAAGCGTGACCCAGACTGGACATTGTCCACAGGGCCAGAGCCACCCTTCTTGCATGGCTAGCCACTGGGTCCCCATGTGAGCACCCATCCTCTACCTTCCTCGGGGGCTCCAGGCCTGAGGTGAGTGGGGGCCCCACACCATCTCCCCGGGCCCCTGGCCCCTGTGGGGAGACAGGACTCTGCTCTGAGCACAAGGCAGCAGAACTCGGAGGCCATGGGGTATGTCTCTCCCTCCCCCATGACCCTCTCCAGGTTGTCTTCTCAGTGAGGCCTGCGTTCTGGCTGTGGCCGGAAGCTTCGACGGAGGGCCTTCCACAATTTGGGCGTATTCCGTCTACCCTCGCTGCTGCTACCCCTTTTAAATTTATTTCCATATTCCTTGAGACCTGGGATGTGGTTAGACTGACATCTCTGAGGAGTAGGGTTACCATGGTTACCACAAGGCCCAAGAAAATGCTCCTGGTGTCCCGGGACCTGTCAGGCAGGAGTGCTGTGTGGCCAGCATCAGAGCAAAGTAGTCTCTGGGCAGCCAGCTTTGTCCTTTGATGCTCCAGCCTCAGCCTGGAGCAATTGCCAGGAGACCGTGAGCCTGGCAAGCTCTGTAGGCCCTGCTCCCTAAAACTGGCAGTCTGGGGCGGAGCCTGAGGGCTCAGCTCTGAGTCCCCTACCTGAGGGGACTCTCAGCCCACCCTGCAGACCCCCACCAGGCCTGCCCACTGGGCCCAGCTCCTTCCTAGGTGCAGGAGAAGCTTCCAGGCGCCAGCCGGATCCCCTACTCAGGAATCAGGCCTGGGGCCCCCATGCTGCCTCCTCCAGGCAGGACACTGGCCAGTGTGGAGTGATGCACTCCACATGCCCACACATCTCCGCTCAATCAACTAGGGCCGGCGTTGGTGCCGTCAGAAGGCAGGGACCTCCAGAGCCTCACGTCGC
Source organism: Mellivora capensis (assembly GCA_004024625.1). Lineage (NCBI taxonomy): Eukaryota > Metazoa > Chordata > Mammalia > Carnivora > Mustelidae > Mellivora > Mellivora capensis. The sequence goes on from PISX010000572.1 coordinate 237,691, forward strand.
ATGGCCAGTGTCTGGTATGCTGGGCAACGGGCGTCCGCCCACCCAGCACCTGATTCTTGTGGCCAAGCACACTGAAGAGGCCGGAGCCGGCTCCCCATGAACTTGAGAAGCACGGCTTAGTTGAGTCTCTGTGTTTTGACTTCCCACTCTGGGAGAGCAGCTGGAGACTTAAGGTTTCCCTTTCACAGGACTTGGTCTTCCACATGCTCAACCTGGCATCACCCGCCACCCGATCTCTCGTGTATCTGAGGCAGCACGAGCTGTGGGAATTGTGCCTTTGAAACCGTTTGTCTTTGCCTTTAGGATATACTGGGAGCCCCGTGGGGCTGCCTCTGCCCTCCTCGGGCCCCCCAGGAAGAGCTGACTCCACCACCCCTTGGCTTAGTGAGACCACACTGTCTGAACTAGGGGAGAAAGGGACCTCTGCTGGCACTCGGCCCAGGGCTGGAAGCATGTGAAGCCCGGCGGGGAGGCTGCTGCTGCTGTCCCCTACCCCTGCCAGTTTTGTACCCGAGAGTTGCTCACCAAGATTAGCCAAAAATGACCGCACCCAGGGGTGGTTATGGTGTGTGGTTTGGGCTCTGCCTTTCTGCCCATTTCTATTCTCTGCTCTAGAGGTCTCCAAGCTGGGGATATCTGCTGGCCAGGTGCCACAGGCACACAAGAGGAGGAGCTAAGGGCTTGTAGCGTGGAGCTGCCCAAGGCCAGGCCTCTAGCCCCACTCACTGCCAGAGGGGATTTGCGGGGCCTGCCCCGAGACCCTGAGCAGGGCTTAAGTCTGTGCCTTCTTGCTGCCTGCAAGGAGTAGAACATTCTACTCCCCAGCTCTGGGGACACAGGGCCACAGCCTATTCACACAGACCCAATTTGAGGGCAGGAGAGACGCATAAATCCATCACAAAGCACCATCCTGAGTATGGGCCTGCTGGGCCTGCGGGAAGAGCATCCCCTGGGAGGGTGGGAACCCCGGGGTTGCAGAGAGAGTGAGAAGGAGCATTCCCTATCCCAGGAAGGGCCATGTGGGGACTCAGGAGGCTGTGGGCTCACTTGGGGCCCACAGGCGTGCTCTGCAGAGACTGAGACGCACACGCACCCTGGCACTGCTGGAAAACATGTGCATAGGCTTCTTCTGTGAGAGGCCCAGGTTGTGTATGTCCCTGTCTTCTCAGGGCCTGATGCCTTCAGAGGCTGTGAGGCCCTGTTGCGCTGTGTCCGCAACTACAGCTACAGTAACCTTCGATCACGCTCTGCTGTGTCCGCAAGGCATCCAGGCCCAAGGTGGGCTGGCTGGCTCCCCAGAGCCTGGCCCCTGCCATGGGGAAGGGTTGAGATCACTGTCCAGCGATGGGGCGTGCATACTCCTGGGTCATCGCTACTTCTAGACTTTTTCTGTGGTCAGAGACATAGGAACTTCGTATTAAGAAAATGGAGAATGAATGAATTTCCAACTCAAATGTGACTTCACGGGGTTTTGCCTGTCTTCTTTGAATGGCTTGTAAGCTTTATTGTCAGGATCTAATCGTACAGTGAAATATGGGTTGGCATAGTCTCCTGAGCGAATATCTTTGTCTATGCTGGGTTATCAATTGCATATCCAATTTGGCCCCTGGGTTTCAGATTGTTTACAAATTATGGGAACTTTTTTTTCTTTTCCATTTTTCTTTTTTGTTGTTTGAATATGTAAACTACGTATATAATTTAAAAAACCAAAATTGTATCACAGGACTTGTTTAGAGAAGTCTTGTCCCGTCTGCTTCCTCCACCCCTTTCCCTTCCTTTCTGTTCCTCCTCATCCTGCTTCCTCCTATCGTCAACTCTGTGCAAGTAACAGTGTGGGGCTGTGTGCGTGCGTGCTTTGGGCGTCTGTGTGCGTGCGTGCGTGCATGCGTGTGAGGCTGCAGAGGCCAACAGCCCCTCAATGCTGTTGTGCTTGATGTCTGACCCATGCTAAGTGGGCATGCTGAGAAGCGTTCTGAATCAACCAAGGAATCTCCGTGGGAACTGCTAAACGTCTTTGAGCCTTGCACTTTATTTTCTTCAGGTCGTATTCCAGAAACCAGAAGCCTGAATTTGGAGAAGGCTGGAGTACACACCAGCCCCACCAGTCAGAAGATCCTGGTCGATGCTCAGGAAACCACCTCTGTCCCCAACATTTATGCCATTGGAGACGTAGCAGAGGTACGGCCCGCACCTGCCACCTGGTGTCACCTCCCCGTCCACCCCAGCTGGGCCTCAGGGACCTGACAAGGCTCACAGAGGCTGTGGGCCAAACCCCAAGTACAACTGGTAGACTCAAATGCTGGGAAGAATTGGGCACCAGCCTCTGCTTACTCGAATGTTCTTCCTTTCTGTGGGGGTTGGGGGGCTGGGGGGAGGCTTAAAAACGAAGAGCACCATCAGCAAATCCCTCTTGTCTGCTCTGAGGGAGGGACATCTGTTTGCACACAACATGGGCCTCGACTTCCTAAAGGTGGGCTGGCGGTACAGAGCCCTAGAGATGCTGCTGCTGGGCAGATCCTTGGGGCTGTCTGGCCCTGCAGCCCTGGGCGTGACCTCCTCACCTCAGTTTACCCTCTCATCTGAGGATGGGTACTCTCCCTGACTGGGCTGTCAGATGGGGGCACAGCCCCACTCACCAGGCCTGCCTCCTCCTCCCCTTGTGAGTCCCTGGCAGAAGCCCTGCCCCCCAGCCTGGGAGGCATCTGGTCAGCACCCCTCCCCTCTTCATGGCCCCGTCATGGCTGGTCAGTCATGGGACCCCTGCTCTCCCGACCACCTTCCCAAAGCCCCGGGAGCAGTCGGTCTCTCCTATACATTTGCGTCATGGCCTAAGGAAGGTGGCTCAGGTGGGGCCCTGGCCAAAGAAGCCTGAGAGATACACCAGGGCCCCCAGACCCCAGCAGGGCTCTTGCTGGCCAGTCCTGCCAGCATCATCAAAGTGTTAGTCCTGGGGCTGCCATTACAAATCACCACAAGCTGGTTGACTTAGATTGATAGAACTGTATTCTTGCACATTCTGGAGGCCGGAAGTCTGTGTGGGCAGGGCTGGGCTGCCTCCTCTAGGGGAGGACACGTCGTCATCCATCAGGCAGTCCAGACTTGGAGCTACAGCACTCTGCCCGTCTTTGTGTGTGTGTGTGTGTGTGTGTGTGTGTGTGTGTGTGTGTATGTGTATGTCCTTGTTTCTTCTTCTTAGGACCCTCATTGGATTTAGGGCTCACCCTAAGTGACCAATCCTAAATGGTCTCAATTCTTTCCTTAATTACATCTGCAAAGAGCCTCATTTCCAAACAAGGTCCCATTCTGAGGTTCCAGGCAGACATGAACTTGGGGGAACGCCTTAAACCCATTGTGATGTGTTCTAGCATCAGCCACTTTTCTGGGTTCTTTGACTGCAGCAGGAAAGACAGAAGTCTTAGCTCTTACGGTGGCACCCTGGTCGGAGTCACAGATTGACAAGTGAGTAAGTGAACTGTTTGAGGGAGATGTTAGAAGATGCTTAGTGTGGCAGTCAAGGGAGACCTGAGGGAGGAGTAGAGCGAGCTAGAGGCCCAGGCCAGCCCAATAAGGATGCTCGTGCCTGCCCCAGAGTGCAAGCACCGCCCTGCCCCTACCCACCCCAGAGCCCACTTCGGGAAATGCCTGGGGGTGGGGAGCCAGTATCTGTGGCAGGTGGGTCCCTAGGTGGGGCATCCCAGAGCTGAAGGAGTACACGTGGCAGTTGTCCCCAATGCTACGGGACCATCCTTCCCTCAGCCTCTGCTGCAGCTTATGATGGCTGGGTCTTCCGCAGAGCCTGACACACTCATGGAGACAGACCAGGACAGGAACCCATGCAAGGCTGGGCTTTCCCTTTGTTCCTGAGGGGCCAGCCTACCCATCTGGCACAGGCCCATCTTGCAGACACTTGACTCCATACAGACCCCTCCTGCAAGGACAACATTCTCCCTGCTGTGCCCATTGTACCAGACGGATCACTCCCTAGCTGTGCTCCGTGCTGGCATGTGAGCCACAGGGCTGCCCCTTGAGTCCCTCAGGCTGCCCATGGACCCAGGCTCATGAAATGGTACATGATGGGGAGCAGACCACCAAATGGAGACAGGACCCCGGGGACAGCTTGCTGGAACGTGTGCTCAGAGCTCCAGCCCATCCTCCCACCAAGTCCTTTCTGACAATCCAGTTGACCTGTTGGTGTGGACAGAAATGAGTGACTTCATGTGCCCACTGGACCAGGCAGTGCTGTTGCTCACGTGATCTCTGGTGGTGGGGACGTGGCATTCTCTGGTGGCCCCTCTGTGTTCATCCTGTGTGCTGCATCCCAAGATAGCACCCATGGTCCTGGGAGAGAGTGCTGTGCAGATTATACCAGGCTTTCTGCGCACCCCAGGAGCTGAGCGGGAACATAGAGGAAACCATATTTCAGACTGTTTTTCCAGAAATAGTACACACAAAGGCGGCATCTATTGAAATATTAAATCCACTGAGTTGGAAAGGTCCTTCAGGGCAGTCCAAAGAGTTAACATTAACCCAGTGGTCTGGTGTGCAGTGGGGAAGAGTCCCGCAGGCAGGCAGGGCAGCCATTGTCTGGTGACATACTGGGCTGCGTGCATGGACGTTTCCGCACTTAGTCAGGCCCGGTGGAATGCACGGGCTGCTTTCACGAGTTTATCTCTGCGGATCTCTATTCATTTCTGGAATGTCAAACAACATCTGCATTTCCTGCTGCTGCAGAGGTGATTGGCAGCTGGTCCCAGGCCGACGCGTGTAGGAACATGGGGGGCTGTGCACACACACACCCCCCACCCCCACCCCTGCTGCTGGCTCCTGGAGCGGGACACACCCTGGGACGGAGGGGCCTCCAGCAGCAAGGCATTCGGATTTGGGATTTGTAATGGACTGTGACGTGCAAGCCAAGCTGCATGTCAGGAGCACATGAAATCCTTCCAGGGCCCGTTTTAGCCTGAACCGCGGTTACTGCAGACGATTAAGTAGGAGCAGGTACTCCTTCGAGCTCTGTCCTGAGGGCAGCTCTCCAAGGTCACCAACATGAAAAAGGGGTTCGGGGGAAGCCACAAGCCAGGGTGGGTGGTGTGGCGGGGCTCACTGGCAGCTCTTCCAGGGACGGGGGCTGTAACAGCAGGTGGCCCCCCCAGAGCAGGACAGGGGGAAGGAAGCAAGCAGGACAAACACACTGGCCCAGGGCCCTGCGCCCAGAGACAAATAGGCTTCAGAGGTTTTGGAGGGGGAGAAGCTCCACTAGGAAGGTATGGGCGGCGTCAGGGGTCCTGTGGAGACTCCCCCAGATGTGCCGAAGTAACCCTGGGCTCCTCCTGTGCATCAGGGGCGGCCTGAGCTGACACCCACGGCCATAATGGCAGGAAAGCTCCTGGCCCAGCGGCTGTGCAGTCAGTCCTCAGACGTGATGGATTACGACAACGTGAGTACCCTCTGCCCTTCAGTGAGCTGCATCCAGCCTGGAGACAGGGCGGCTCTTGGTGCGGGGGCGGGGGGGGATGGGGGGGCGCATGCATTTGCCTGTGTGCACGCTCACAGTCATTTGGACCTCTGTGTATGCACGCACACACTCATGCGTAAGGTTTAGCTTTGTGGGAGTGGCTTCGCAACAAGCAAGGGTATCCCCCCCTACCCCCTCTGGCAGGCTGCTAACTTGCACGTCCGGGGACCTGGCCTGAGTGGGGATCTTCAGTGTTGGGTCCCTAGGCGTGTACCTCACTTGGGACCGGCTTTCCAGGTTCCCACCACCATCTTTACCCCGCTGGAGTATGGCTGTGTGGGGCTGTCGGAGGAGGAGGCTGTGGCTCGCCACGGAGAGGAGCACGTGGAGGTATGTTGGGGCTCCAAGGACAGAGGGCTACCAGGACACAATGCCTGTGTGGCGCTCACACCCTGACAACAGCCCCTCCCCTCCCCAGGCCTGGCAGGCGAGCAGGAGCATTGGTGTCCCTGCTTCCTGGGGCCTGCAGTTTGTCAAGGTGGGGCGGGGGGCCCAGAGTGCTGGCCAAGATATGGCATGGAGGGACACTGGGGACGGGAGTGCTGGAGGACAGCCCCAGAAACCAGGGCAGCATTGGGGTGTGGCCCCTCACGGGGCACGTGTCTCCCTCCACCTGGAAAGGCTCCCACTCTCCCAACCTTCTCTTGCCATCGGCTTCTGCTCCCAGCCTCCTGCCGCCCCCGCCCTGCCACAGCCCAGCTGTGCCTTTAGGTACCCCCACCTCCCTGCTACCCTGGTCTCTGTTCCTGATCTGCGATTCGTCCAGCTCTCACAGGCCCCCAAAAACCCGGATTTAAGTGCTCCCCCCAAAGGAAGGCTGCCTCTTGAGTGTGCTCAGCCAGCTTGCCATGGCCCTGGGCTGGCCCCTGAGGGTACCCTAAGTGGCCTGGCAGGAGCGGAGAAGCCTGAAGCCTCCAGCATGGCTTCAACTTGCTACTGCAGCAGCTTACGCATGGACCGGGAGAAACTAGCCCCCGTGTGGCCACCACCACGGGCCTTGTACCCTCTGGGAATGAGTCACTGAGTTCCAGGGCCTGCCCCTTGCCCCAGCGCCCCGGTCCCCTCCATCAACGGGCCAGGCCTGACAGGCCAGCCTTCCCCCCAGCACTTTATTTGCTATTTTTGTTTGATTCATCACAAGTACATGGGGACATATGTTCGTGGCATTCTATAATGTTGTTTTATGTTTCACAATGTTGAATGGCCAAATACCCTTTGTTTGTTTTCTTTTCAATTCTGTCTTAGTTAGAATAATATTCTCTGAAGTTCCATTAATTAATAATGGCTGTGCAGCACATGTGAGGGCCCTGCTCATTTTTTACTCAGCCGCAGCCCCGAACACGCTGTCGAGCCCTTCTTGGGTGCTGAAAGCCTCTGGCCGACAGCTCCGGTGTGGGCCAGGGGCCTCCCGCTCCTTGCTCAAGTGAGGGCCCAGCCAGCACCAGGGTACCCTTGGGAGGCCACAGAGCCACTGGGTGGGCCGGGCACCCCCTTCCACTGCCCACCATCACCCTGTCTGCTCCACAGCATCCACCTGGTGTGACGCTCTGAGACTCGGGCTCTGTGACAAGACTTGGTGGGCTCCACTTAGCCAGTCTGGGGCCTACTCTGCTACTGTGGTCCGTGGGGGCCTTGGGCCTGGGTGGGAAAGGTTCTGTCTTGCAGACAGTGTGGCCCTGGCCAAAGGTTGGTTTTGTGTGGGGGGGAGAAGGGTGGTATTCACAGCCAACCCCACCATGTCCTTACCCCACACCACAACCTGGAGAGCACGTGGGCAGTTCTGGGTCCCTACCCCATCCCTGCAGCCCAGGAAGCTACTGACTCCAGGAACTGGTATCTTGTCCCTTAGGTTTATCACGCGTATTATAAACCCTTGGAGTTCACAGTGGCTGAGCGGGATGCGTCCCAGTGTTACATAAAGGTGAGTGTCCTCGTGGGCCATGTCAGGAGGTGAGAGGCAGGGAAAGAGCTGGCACCCGGGGTTGGGGAAGCTCCCTGCAACTGCCCATCCTCCCCGGGCAAGCCCGCCTGTGCAGCCCCGGGGCCCTGTCGCTAGCCAGGCGGACCATTGACCATGTGGCTTTCAGATGGTGTGCTTGCGGAAGCCCCCACAGCTGGTACTGGGCCTGCACTTCCTTGGCCCCAACGCAGGCGAAGTTACTCAAGGATTTGCTCTGGGGATCAAGTAAGTGGGGAGGGATGTTAATGTTGCACACTGTTTCGGCGCCTGTGGCTCTGAAAGTTAGTGGCGCCGCAGTGGGAAGTACTGCGGCTGTGATGTTGCTCTTAGGTACCATCGTCTGCATGCTTGGCAGACCATCTCCTCAGACACAGCAGCTCCGGTCACAAGAGAGGCAGCTTTCTTCTCCAGCCAGCTCTTAAGCCAGCCATACTGTGTCCCCGGGGCAGTATGCCCCGCCACCTGGGGAGCCAGGGGAGAGGCCCCAGTCCCTGGCCAGCAAGGGTGGGTCCCAGTTTGGGTCTTCTCTACTTAGAATGAACAGGGCTGGGGCCCTCCTTCACGTGGCCTAGCATGCAGGCATTCACGAGCAAGGTCTGCCCGCTGCCCCAGGGCCAGCATGTGCTTTGTGGGGTCCCAGGTCCCCAGGCTTGCCTGGCACTTTTGCTGCTGGAGGCTCTGGGTGGGGGTGGGTTGTCTGGGGCAGTGGGGTGTGGGGCTGTCAGAGGCAGGAGGGTGGAAGGCGAAGTGGAGCTGAGGGAACAGAGAAGGGCTGCATGGGCCACCCCACCATGTGCTTGGGGCTTGGGGCCATGGCCAAGATCCAGCCTCAGAGGCTGGTGGAGGTAGGAAGTCTTAGGACAGGGTGGGAGGTCGAGGGGCAGGCCCCATACCAGGAAGACTGATGGGGGCTATGAGGGACTAGTCCAGACACCCCAGGGGCACCCCAGGCCTCCTGGCAGGTAACAATAATAATTTTAGGACAGAGCCAATAGAGAATGTGAATGGGCCATTCACAGGTAAAGAAAGTTAAAATAAATAGTAGAAAGATGCTGTGCATTGTTCGGAATTTTTAATGTAATTAAAACACCAAGAAACCATTTTGGTCAGTGAGGGTTGAAAGGTTTGATACCATCCAGTCTGGTGGTGATCATTTCCAGCACCTGCACCGTGGAGACACTGAAGGTTTGAGCAAATCAGGGGAGTGAGGGGACCCATGTTCAGAGATAGTCAGGAGGAGGGTGTGAACCGGACGCTCCCTCTGGGGGCCTTCTGTCCATAGTTTGAAACACACACGCTTGTTGGCGTTGGGAACTCACGTACCAGCTATTGTAACGTGTGTATAGATGGAAGGAGGGCTGTTTGTGGCGGCCCCTTCTGCTGACGGTGGCAACGCCCTGAGGGGAGTCCTCACTTACTGTGCCTCCGAGGAGGGGCCCGGTGCCCCGTGGGTGGTCGCCGCTGCAGGGGGAGGGGACGTGTGTGTGACAAGAGCTGGGTGCTGAGCAGAAGAGCGCCATGAGCAGGACCAGGCCAGGTGGGCGCAGGGCTCATCAAAGTGGGCTCGACCTAGCTCGCTGGGGCAGGTGGGGAGAGGGAACAGGCCCACAGAAGGAGTAGCTGGAGCCAAGGACCGAGGTAGGTCTGCTCCTGTGGGCTGGGAGCAGCAGGAAGCCAGGATGGAACAGGCGAGGGGGCTGGGGGGAGGTGGGAGGTGGGCCTGAGGTGGGGCTGCTTGGCATTTGCTGGGAGACACGTGGGAGACAGGTCCAGCAGAGGTGTGCGTGGGTGTTCCTGGCTGCTGGCTGGAGAAGAGGGTAGTGGCCAGGGCTGGGGAGCAACTAGGAGACTGGGACTTCCAGGGCCCTCCCCGTGTGCCATCTTCTGAGGGACGGGATGATGTGGACGTGCCACCCCATGTGGACTCATCTCCTGAACCCCTCCCCTGCCCCCTGTGTGCAGGTGTGGGGCCTCCTATGCTCAGGTGATGCGGACGGTGGGCATCCACCCCACCTGTGCTGAGGAGGTGGCCAAGCTGCGTATCTCCAAGCGCTCGGGCCTGGACCCCACCGTGACAGGCTGCTGAGGGTAAGCAGCCATCCCTGCCCAGCCAAGGGCACGCGGCACGCCTGCAGCTCCCCACAGCCAGGTTCTTCGGAGGCTCAGATCCAGGTACACAGCTGGGGCAGGCTCTGGGTTTAAGGCTGGAAGCGTGGGGTGGGGGGCGTGGGGTGGGGGAGTGTTGCTGTGAACAGCTCTCTCCAGATACATGGGAGGCCACAGGCGCCGTGCCACCTCAGACATGGGAGCCCTGTGCCCCAACTGCAGGAGCTGAAGAAACAGGGCTGGGAAGGAGGCCCTGTGAGGGCACCCCTCCCCCCCCCCAACAGGACACCTTCCCTCCCCAGACACTGGCCTGCCTGCCGCTGGTCCCCAAATGCAGGAAATGTCTTGAGGCTGGGCTCACACCCTAGTGGTCTGTCTCGGCGCTGGGGGGAGGCTGGGGGACACTGGGCTGGCTGAGCTCAGTGGGCTGCTGGGTGGGAGGAGCAGGCCTCCCTTTCCAGCTTCACTCACGCAGAGCAGCACTGGCTTGTTTCTCTGTCGCCCAGAAGGTAGAGACGCTGCCTTGTGCATGGCAGTGGCCCACACATCTGGTTCTGTTAGAGCTTTGCAAAGTTTGGCCCGGCCAGGCAGCAGGCGGAAGTCTCGGGGTCTGTTCACCCCAGCCCTCTTCTGAGGAGGAAGAAATTAGTGAGTTCCTCCCTGACCTCTCCCGAAAGGTTGCATGTGGTCAGGGCCTATTCAGCTGGTCCTGTGAGAACATTCTGCAAGCTCTAGCAGCCCCGCCTGGGGTGTCCCCTGTGGCTGTCGGCCCCTCCCAGGTTTGGGGTACTGAGGGCTGAAGTAGAGTATAGACAGAGCAGGGAGCACCCCACAAGACACCCTCAACCAGGCCTGAGGGCCTGAATGGCAGCTGAAGGTCCCACGGATTTGGGCACAGTCCTGGGGCTTCTCTTGGGGACATCCTCGGCACTCGCTGTCCTACAGCCTCCACAGCCAGGGCTGCCTTGATGCAGACAAATGAAGGGCATCTTAAGGAAACTTCTCATCAGAATATCGTACCTAACAGAGCTGTTTTGTAAAGAGCCAGCTGTATGTTTGTTTGGTTTTTTTTAAGCTTTTATTTATTTATTTGACAGACAAAGATCACAAGCAGGCAGAGAGGCAGGCAGGGAGAGAGGGGGAAGCAGGCTCCCCACCAAGCAGAAAGCCCGACGCGGGGCTCGATTCCAGGACCCTGGGATCATGACCTGAGCCGAAGGCAGAGGCTTTAACCCACTGAGCTACCCAGGCGCCCCCCAGCTGTATGTTTTTATCATTTCAAAATATTTTTTAATAGTGTAGCGTTCCCTGCGACGCAGCAGTCTGGTGAGGGCGGGGGCTCTCTCTGGGGCCCATGTCTCACCTGTCCGCAGAGAATCCTTCTCTGTGTGGGCATGGGAGACATGGCCAGGCCAGTGCAGGGATGGCATGACTATCCCATGCTGAGCCCCACCCCCACTCTTGCAGGACACCAGAGGCTGAACCCAGGCAAGCCTCACCCCTGTCTGGAGAGCCCCGGAGGTCGTCGGTGTGGGTGGCCTCTGGACGGACTGCCCGCGTGCCCCGCAGGGATGGCTCCAGGGCTCATCAGCCCCTGCACCTCGCACACCCTCCTGCTTGGGCCAGCCCCACCAGCCCCGGTTGCCAGAAGATGACGATGTGTGCAGAAACCCACCCTGTGGGCTGCCCACATCCGAGCTCCCCACCTGGCATTTCTGGAGTGTAAATAAAGAGGGTGTTTTCCTGACGAGTGTCCCCACCTGTGCTGTCCCCAGCACACCCCCAGGATGGCCTGGGTTGGGGTGGCGCCTGGCCACCCCAGGCCTGTCACACACAAACCTATTCTCCTCCCCTCACAGTTGTCATTCAGGGCACCGCTCTCGAGCTGTCAGCATGCCCCACGACCCCTGCAGCCACACCTCAGAAGACCCTGACCCTTTCTCCCAGGTACAGGGAGCAGAGCCAGCACCCGCCCCCCACCCTCCGGCCCTCTGCAGGGTCTGTCTGCACCTCACAGCAAGGCAGGCGCTGGGCAGGGGTGGGGAAGCCGCTGGCTTTGTTCCAGAGCTACCTGCCAGTGGTGTGGCCCAGTGACAGGAGCTGGCAGGGCTGTTGGAGGCTTTCTGTCCCCCGAACGTCAGGCACCTCATTACATTTCCACCATGGCCCTCCCAGCCAGTGTGTCTGCTGCACTCGGGCTAATCCTGCCCATTGGGGCTTGACAGGCCCCAGGAGCGTCCTTCGGCACCCAGCGGCACCTGTCAGTCACTGCAGAGAGACAGCGCTGACGGTGAGGGGCAGGGCCCTGCATTGTGCTGGGGCTTTAGCGGTGGTTAATCTCGTGTCTTCCTTAAGAAAACATCACTTAGTCTGCCCGCCCCGGGAGCCCTGGATGGGACCCTGCTTGTCAGCGAACAAAGGAATGTCTTTGCACCTGATGGGCCTACGGGAGCCTCAGACGCTCGCTCACCTGGTGCGAAGCGTGTGCAGGAGCTCTCAGACGCCCAGTGAAGACGCCAAGTGCAGGGCTGGGCCAGCACCCTCCTGACAAGTGCAGCGCGAGACCAGCCATGTCCCATTTAACGCACGGTTGGAGGCCACGCCCCTGCCTTGGATGGTGTAGTGCGGGCTCCCCTCTGTGCTGGGGGGAGGTGTTCCCTTGTCTAGGAGGCACTGGGAGAGGTCCGCTGAGGTCAGGTAAAGCAGCTGAGCTGCTGGAGGTGGCAGGGCAGGAGGGGCCCCCTGGAGCTGGGCGGGGCCCCTGCCGTGGGACAAACGTGGAGCTTGAAATGGCTCTGCTGCTTTTTGGGATGGAGCTCTCAGCACACACCAGGCAGTCTCTGGGGCTAGAACTTGCCACCTCCCTGCCCACCCCACCAGTCAGCCAGAGGGCCAGCCAGCCCTATGTCTGTAGCGCCATAACCCTCATCCCCCCAGCACCACCAGTGGTTTTCTCCATGCACCCTCTCCCTCAGGACGGGCCCTGCTCTGGCACCCCTGCTGAGTCCATAACAACCACTCTCACGCCGTGTCTGGCCAGGTCACCCAGCCTGTGCCTTCCCCTAGGACAGAAAGAAGCATCTATGGTGCTGGCCCCCGCCAGCCTCGCTGTCCAATCATGCGAGGACTTGGGACAGCCCTTGTTAGGGATGCTGCCTGTGTGGTCCTGAGGCTTCACAGCCCCTGCCTCAAGCCCACTGACTCACCGGGCATGGCGGCTCTCGCCTTCCTGGTAAACTGCGGGTAGGGGCCTGGCCCGGTTCGCAAACAGTGGGCATTCCCAGCGAAGGCCTGCCGCAGAAGGTCATCACCTGGGCCACCTTCGGGGACATATCCTACGTGAGTATATGCCTGCCTGGCCATGAGGTTCGGAACCTATGGTGCCCTACATGCCCCCACCGCTCTGGTGAGGACTAGCAGCCCAGGGTCCCCTGCCCAGCATTCAGGCAGGTCATGCACTGGGGTCTCCAGTCTGAGTTAAGAGCATGGGGACCCGGGCGGATGTGTTGGGCGATTGTCGTTTCTGTTCTGCATGTCCCAGGGACGGTCCAGGTCCAGACTCACCATGTGGCCCAAAGCCCCCCTCCCTGGGCACACCCCTGCCTTCTCCTGCCTCCTCCCAAGGAACTCAGGGAGGGGCCAAAGTGGCACAGGCCGGGTGTTCTACACCTGGCTCCGGGGCTACCTTCCCACCAACTTTGCCTGTTTTTATGGTGCAATGAAAATATGATTTTAATTTCTCAGATTGTTCGTGTAACCTATAATTAGCCCAGCGATGCCCTGCATGCTTCTACTTATGGCTCCAGATTTCGCAATGATGTTGGTTGGTGGTGGGGGGAGTGCTGCCGCTCAGGGGCCAAGATACCCCTTCCCATGCCTCCGCCTCTGCTGCGAAGCAGAGCACGTCACCCTCTGGTCACCCACCATCCCCCTCCTTCTCCTAGCCCCGTGAGGCTCTAAAGGTCCTGAGGTCCCCAGGAAGGTGGGGATACAGAGAAGGGGTGACAAGTTACTATGGGGGGCTGGACCAGGAGCAAAGGGGCTCAACAAGCAAGGAGCAGGTTGGGCCTGAGGAGGACATCTGGGGCTGATGGTGGGCTGCAAGAGGGGGGATCAGCCCCCAGAAGGTGGCCCGGATGCTCAGTCTGCAGGCCTCCAAACCTGGTCGCTGGTGCCCACCACACCCCCATATCCCGCAGCTCTGCTGGGACCACCAGCTTTTTTGGGTAGCTAGCAGGGAACTCTCTCCCTACACATGCCTCAGCAGTGTTCTCATGTGGCCGGGGCGGCCTAGCTGGGGAAGCAACCATGGTGCCCAGCCAGGGGCCCTCACAGATGGAGTTGCCTCATGAGAAACAGCTTGGCATCAGATGGTGCCTGCGGTTTGGGGTGTCTGTGCTTGTGGCCTTAGGTCTGGGCTTGCCCCTGAGGTCCCTGGGGTGGCTCATCTCCCAGTGTCTTGGCCACATGCTTCATCTCACCCGGTTCAGGCAGCAGCTCCAAGGTGTGGGCTGGGCTCTAGGCCCTGGACCACTCCCCAGCCTGAAGCAGGCCCCAGTGGCAGGGCTGAGACCCTTGCCCCTGGCTTTGAGGGGCATGCAGAGCTGTTGGGAGCTGTGCAGGCGGTCTGGGACCCTGTAAAACACGACACCCAAGTCAGCCAGGCAGTGTGCTCATTGGGAGCTGTGCCATTTCCAGAGACTTAGGGCCACTAGGCCCTGTCACTGAACCCTCCAGACCCGGTTCAGGCTTCAGGTGCCCAGCCCATTCTGGTCCAGGGGCTCCTTTGCAGCGTGGGCTCATAGAATGCACAGGAAGCACACATGTGGGCATCTAGTTCTTCCAAGTATGCCATGTGAGCCTCCCTGGTGCTGGGCTGATGGTCGGGGTCCAGGCCAGGGTGGGGGCCAGGCTGCCAGTGGCCATTCCTATCTCCCCAAGCTGGCACACTCCGGTCCAGCCAAGTCCCCCATGTCCCAGACTTTTCCCACCCACCTCTGTGTCCCTCCGGGAGCCACTCCTTTACCTCTCTCCACTCTGGGGTCCCTGAGTGCCCCTGGCCTGGGCCATGGCCTTGTCTTTGTCCTGCCTAGCCTGACTAAGCCTGCCCTGGCCTCCATCCACCCAACTTCCTCCTCATCAGTGCCCACTGCTCCCACTTGACCCACCATGGGTCCTTGTCAGGGTGCACACAGGGGACACTGTGGGCTGGTCACTGCCAGAGACAGGTCGGGAGCCCGTCCCCCAGCCCCCAGGTGAGCAAGCAGCAGTAGGGTGTTCTCTCTGAACCAATTCTTGACCCAGATGGTGGGGGTGCTTGCATACTTGGCAAAATCTGGGGCCTAAGCTGGGACTGGCTCCTCAGGGTGGTGGGTGCCCAGCTTCAGAGGCAGATGCTTGCTTCTGGCCTCAAACTCACAGGCTGTGGATCTTTGGCCTGACAAGGGGCTGTGGCTTTGCCCTCACCTCAGGCCAAGTCATACTGTGGGAGAGACAAGAATCAGAGAGAGGGCATCCCAGCACAGGACCAGGTGTCCCTCCAGTGGAGCCACACATGGGCTGAGCCCTGCCAGCCTTTAGCCTCACACCACTAGGGACCCCACTGCGCGTCCACCCAGGGCCCTGAGCCCTATACCTTTGCCTTCCCTTCTGCTGACAGGCCACCTGATACGAGAGCTGGCCGACTGACGCCAGAGGTTGCTCCTGCTCCTGCTGCAGGGTCTGTCCCAGAAACCCATGCCGCAGCCCCAAGCCCTCTTGGTGGGGTCACCAGCACAAAAGACCTCTGAGGACTCCAGGCCAAGAAAGTGGCCCTTGTACCCTTTGTAGGCAGCCCTTTACACCCTGACCTTGTTTCTTCCTTCCCCGGCCGCCATCTTAGACCTGGGCTTTCTGGCTGGCTACTGAGTGGCCCTGGGAGCTGCCTTAGGCCTGTCTGATACCTGGCAGGGGCATCAATAAATAAGTAAAGATATGCCTTGGATGCCTCCCTCCTGGAGTGGGGTGGGGCGGGGACGAGATGGCATTGGACCCCGGCTCTGCCCACCCCAGGCCGCTCTGTACCCCCGGGCTGAGGGAGGTGTTTGACATTCCACATGAGTGGCTTCTCTGCTGGGTTTTTTCACAGGTGTGGGTGGCGGGGGTCCTTCCCCAAAATTGTGCACACACCAGCTCTGTGCTGCTCACCACCCAGGGTGGGCATCCCAGCTCCAAACGGGCTGGACCGCGGGGGGAGCCAAGCTGCCGACAAGCTGGTGAAGGAGGGAGGTGCACAGGTGCCTTTGGAGGGGCAGGTTCAGCCACAGCCTGTGGAGATCACTAGGCAGGAAGTGTGGTGATTAGTTGGGAGAAAGAGACATCAGTTCACACGTACAGGCCATGTCACATCTGTGAGTGTGGAGGGATCTGTGCCCAGCACTCCTTGGGTCTCACATCAGGCAGGAGGGCCTGTCTCCCTGCCCTGCCTCCATGACTGGTGTCACCACTTCCTGTTTCTAGACCACCCCCTCATGACTGGGAAAGTTCACCAAAGATAAAGGATGCACAGCAGACACTCTGGGCTCCTACTGGCCACAGACAGCACCCACCTCAGGCTAGCAATATGTGTTCAGGGAATGAGAAAGACAATAGGTGTGCCACCCCCCTGCCGAGTAGCCAGGGCCTACCAGGAGGCCATACTTGCTTTGGATCTCTGAGGCGGCCCTGGGAGGGAGGAGACCAGACCTGGGGACCGTTTCACAGATGCTGCTTCTGGCTCCCCCCTGAAGAACCCCTTTGAGCAGGACTGACCCACCATCCTGTCCCCCCAGTCCTGCCCCTCCCCGACTGGCCAGCCCTTGCTGCACAGCACAGCCTCTGCTGAGCTCTCGGGTTACTGGTCTCACCACCCGAGGGCTCTGGGAGCCCTGCGTGGCCTGGTGCCTGGCCAAGCACCTGTGCCTTTGAGGGCAGTGAAGGGGCCGTGGCGTCAGCCCATGGGGCCCAGCAAAGCATCTTAGAGCTGAGACCGCCTAATCCCAGCCCTGATGTGCTTTACGGTGCTTGGGTTTCCCTAATCCTGAAACCCTAGCCAGGGTCCCAGCAGCCATTGCAGAGCCATCTGAGCAGGCAGCAAGAGGACCCCCTCCCATAGGCCCGCTGGGTTTGGAGATGACCCCCTAGGACAGGGCAGAGAGCTGAGTGCTTATGAGTGAAAATCTGACCCTGATGAACCCCAGAGGAGCTCAGGAAACAGCCGAGCCCTCTGCTGCCTGGCTGGTCATGCCCCGGCCTCTTCCCAGGCAGGAAATCCAAAGGCAGTGGCAACAACAGGAGGGACTGGCAAGGCAGACCCAGCTCAAGCCCTCTGAGCTCCTGGCCTCTAGAGTTTCACAGGACAGTGATCCGGCCTTGTGGTTTCACAAAATTAAACTGTTTTTTTTTTTCCTAATAAAATCGGGATATTTGGCTTATAACTGATGATCAAATAACACCAAATCCTTGGGAATGACGTGGGACCATAAACAAGAGATGGTGTGACCTTGTTACATAGCAGCGGGGGGTCAACAGCCAGCTGGACCCAGCTCCCTGCCTTCACCACTGGCCACTCACCCAGCCAGGGCTCCCAGGCACTGGGCACCAGGCTTATGGGTGTGAGCATCCCAGCAGAGGGCACCCCACCATCTCTCTTTATAGCTTTATTAGTGAGGCACACAGGCCACGTGTGGTGAGAACAGCTAATGGTGCCTCGTGGTCTTTAGCATCTTTGAAGACTTTTCATACCCATAAATTTCCCCAAGCAGATGTAATTAACTCCTCAGCTACCAGGGTCAAGATATGGGACAGAATGTGGGGAGATCAAAGCAATGTCCAGATGTGTTTTCTTGGGGCCTCCCACTTGGTGAGTGAGACCGATGCCTAGACCCCCCAGAAGTCCCCATGGGGTGCAGTGGTGCAGCCGGGGCACAGGCCCGCCGCCATCCTCCCCGCCGAGGCCTCAACGCCAGGGCCCCTCCGAGGGAGAGGGTGGATAGGAGGAGAGACCTCCTCACAGCGTCAAAGGCTCATTGTTCTGCCCTCAGTGACTGGAATTGGGCCGGGTGATTAGAATAATAAAGTCCTAACAATCAGCCAGTGGTTGGGTTTCCATAGCTTGGGGAGTATTTGATTTTCAAAGTCTTTGGCAGGGGAGATGGTGTATAAATGGAGTGTGTTGTTCACATCAGCCTGTTCTTTGGAAGTCAGGGTCCCATCCAGCGCCTAACTGCTCTCAATAGATGCTTACCTGTCAGCTCTGCAGCGCCCAGGCACGTCAGCACGGGAGGCTGCACCAGGAGGCCCAGGCATGGCGTGAGTGAGTCCTGCCTTCACAGGCTCAGACAAGCCCTGACCCCCAGCGCAGCCTCTGAGGACTGCCATAGACACCCGCCGCCGTGGAGGCGCTCAGTGAGTTGAGGGCTCATCTTACTCCTGCCTTGTACCCTCTCCCACAACACACTTTAAGCCTTTGCCCATTCTGTCTCCTTAGCCCCAAACTGGGCCTCCACCATCCTGTTCTGTCTGACTTCCCCTCCTTGGTTAAGATTCAGTGCAAGGATCCCCCTCCAGGAAGCCTTCCCTGATACCCAGCAAGGGACCTGCCGAGGGCTCCCACAGAATGGTGTTTCCCTCTCAGAGGAGCCGCCCTCATTCACGTCTTTCTTCCCAGCATAATGCCTTGTACATAATAGGTGCTCAAAATATGGCTGCCAAATGAACATTGGCATGAAATCTTTGTGTTTTCCATACCAAAATTTCCATGATGTGCCACTCTGCAAGGTCTGAGGGCTATGCTCTCCCCACACACTATGCATCCTTGGAAAAGGGGTAATGGCTTAGAACCTGACCCAACTTCCTTCAGCTTACCGCCTCCTGGTTCTGACATGCCAGGGCCACATGAGGTGAGCAGAACACGAGATTTGCTCCAAGCATTTCATCAGGCACCGTGTGTCCTCACCACAAAGGCAGGCACGGCAAGATCGGTGCTTATAAAGGAAGTGTAAGGAGGGGCCAGTCTGAGTAATGACTGAGCAGCTTACCCAGGGCTCACTTTCCTGAGTTAGTAATGGCCAATTCTAGATAAATAGAAAAGATAGGGGTGCCTGGGTGGCTCAGTCGGTTAAGTGTCTGCCTTCCCCTCAGGTCATGATCCCAGGGTCCTGGGATGGAGCCCCGCATTGGGCTCCCTTCTCCGTGGGGAGCCTGCTTCTCCCTCTCCCTCTGCCTGTTGCTCTGCCTGATTGTGTTCTCCCTCTCTTCTCTGTCAAATATATAAATAAAATCTTTTTAAAAAACAGAAAAGATAACTATTTGAAGGCACTAAAGAACAAGTAAATAAAAGTGGTGGAAACTAGAGGGAATCCAACCTTTGAAAGGAGAGAAATGCCCTGGGTGAGATCCACGTTTCTACTGCTTTTCTCCTAAGCACCCTCTGCATGACATGGCATGGGTGACTGAAATGTGAGCGAAAGCTGTATTCCTCTTGGCTCGATGTTCCAGAGAACAGAGTTTGGGTCAGTCACAGCATTCGGAAATGAGGAAGAAAGTCCCTGAAAATGTGCATGTAAATCCTTGGTTGACTCCTGGACTGCTCTTGTATGCATGAAACTCAAGGGGTCTAGTAGAAAGATAACAATGGACAGATTTTGGCTCTTGCCTACCACAAAGGAGAGAGAGTGTGGATCTCAAGACCTGCCAAGGTACAGAGACTGTGCAAACACCATGGGTTCTCCATTGAAACCACCGAAAGTCCATGCCTTAGGAGAAAAAAATTATGTTCCAGGATGAAAGGATTTGTGAAATGAGGACCAAGGACAGAACTGCAACAGACCTACCCTTGCAAATATAAAAGTAAGCTTCCAAAACTTTAAAATGAAACAAAAACAAGTTAACATGCTTCAGAAGAAAATCCAAAGCCTCTACCAAGTGCCATTTGTAATGTCCAAAATGCAATAAAAAATTACTAGATGTGTAAGAAACATGAAAATGTGATTCCTAGCCAAGAAAAAAAAGCAGCTGAGAGAAAGCATCCCTAAGTCAATTCAATTCAATTTTAAAACAGGTATTATAAATATGTTTAAGTACTCAAAGGAGGAAAAAAAAATGTCGCAATGAATGAACAGAAGGAATTTCAGCAGAGAAATGGTAACTGCAAAAGAGAACCAAACAAATTCTAGAGCTGAAAAGTACAACAAATAAAATGTAATTGGATGGACTTTAAGTGACCATAGGAACAGATTGGAGATGCCTTCGGATCAGGTCATGATCCTGGGATCCTGGGGTCCTGGGATCAAGTCCTGCATAGGGCTCCTTGCCTGCTTCTCCTTCTGCCTCCTGCTCCCCCTGCTTGTGCTCTCTGTCCCCTGCCCCAACATATAAATAAAAATCTTAAAAAAAAAAAAAGAACAGAGTGACGATACAAGAAATACAGACCAGAGAGACCATACTAGAAAGTCTAATGTAATTGTGGCTCAGAAGGAGAAAAAGAATAAGAATGGGTCAGAAAAAAAATCTGAAAAATCAAGAACCAAAAATTGAATGAATTTTGGATCAACTTACATGTGTAAAAATATCAGCAAATCCCAAGCAGTATAAACATGAAGAAAACACAGAGGCATATCTTGGTCAAACTCTTGAAAACCAAAGATAAAGGGAAAATCCTGAAAGATGCCAGAGGAATAAGGACACATCACATTTTTTAAAAAGATTTTATTTATTTATTTATCTGTTGATAGACAGAGATTACAAGTAGGCAAGAGAGGCAGGCAGGGAGAGAGAGGGGGAAGCAGGCTCTCCGCAGAGCAGAGAGCCCGATGTGGGGCTCAATCCCAGGACCCTGGGATCATGACCTGAGCCGAAGGCAGAGGCTTTAACCCACTGAGCCACCTAGGTGCTCCAGGACACATCACATTTCTGACTTTACATCAGAAAAACATGGAGATCAGAAGCAATGGAACAAAATTTATGTGAGAAAAAAAACAAAGCCAACTAAGAAAATCTATGTGCAATGACAATATTAAAAAATGAGGGAGAATGGAAGGTATTTAAATGATGGCTAAAATAATTCCTCAGCTGACACACACTGCAAGAAATGAAATAGGAGTTTCTTCAGGCCAAAGGGAAATTGCACCAGATGGAAGCTCAGATTGACTGAGAGCAAAAAAGAGTACTGGATATGGGGAATATGTAGGTCAATTGGGAATGCAAGCTGGTGCAGCCACTCTGGAAAACAGTATAGTGGTTCCTCAAGAAGCTAAAACTAGAGCTACCCTATGACCCAGCAATTGCACTACTGGGTATTTACCCCAGAGATACAGATGCAGTGAAAAGAAGGGGCACATGCACCCCAATGTTCATAGCAGCAATGTCCACAATAGCCAAACTGTGGAAGGAGCTGAGATGCCCTTCAAAAGATGAATGGATAAAGAAGATATGGTCCTTGGGGTGCCTGGGTGGCTCAGTGGGTTAAAGCCTCTGCCTTTGGCTCAGGTCATGATCTCAGGGTCCTGGGATTGAGCCTTGCATCAGGCTCTCTGCTCAGCAGGGAACCTGCTTCCCCCCGCCCCCCCGCCTGCCTCTCTGCTTACTTGTGATCTGTCTCTCAAATAAATAAATAAAATCTTTTAAAAATTTTAAAAAGAAGATGTGCTCCATATTTACAATAGAGTATTGCTTAGCCATCAGAAAGGATAAATATCCACCATTTGGATCGACATGGATGGAACTGGAGGGGATTATGCTGAGTGAAATAAGTCGAGCAGAGGAAGACAATTATCATATGGTTTCACTCATACGTGGAACATAAGGAATAGTACCGAAGACCATTGGGGAAGGGAGGGAAAACTGAAGAGGGGGATATCAGAGGGGGAGACAAACCATGAGAGACTCTTGACTCTGGGAAACAAGCTGAGGGTTGCAGAAGGGGAGGTGGGTAGGGGGATAGGGCACCTGGGTGATGGGAACTAAAGAGGCCACGTGATGTCATGAGCACTGGATGTTATACGCAACTGATGAATTATTGAGCACTATACCTGAAACTAATGATGTACTATATGTTGGCTAATTGGTTTTAAATTTAAAAAAATAAATAAATATAATAAAACTTTAAAGATGCTATTTAAAAAAAAATAAAATGCTATTTTCTCCCTTGTCTTATTTTCTTTAAAAGAGACTGATTACTTAAAACAAAGATTGTAACCATATATGACTGGGTTCATATGAATGAAAACTGTAACAACAGCAAAAAGATGGTTGCAAATTGGCTTATATGGTTGCAATGTTCTTTTACTTAATGGGAAGTGAAGTGGTACAATATCTACTCTAAGCAGATTATAGTAAATTAAAGATGCATGTTGTAAACTCTTAGAACCACCACTGAATACGATACAAAGAGATACAACTAGGGGCGCCTGGGTGGCTCAGCCATTAAGCATCTTCCTTCAGCTCAGGTCATTATCCCAGGGTCATTGGATTGAGCCCTGCGTTGGGTTCCCTTCTTAGCAGGAAGCCTGCTTCTCCCTCTCCCACTCCCCCTGCTTGTGTTCCTGCTCTCGCTGTCTCTCTGTCAAATAAATAAATAAAATCTTAAAAAAAAAAAAAAAAGAGGTACAACTAAAAAGCCAATAGAGTAGTTACAATGAAATACTAAAAAAACCTCTCCCAAAAGAAGGGAGAAAAGGAGGAACAGAAAAAAAGAAGGAAAGAAAGAAAAGATGGGACAAATAGAGAACAAATAGGAAAATGGTGGGCTTAAACCTCATCAAACCTAATTAATATCAATAATTACATAAATACATGGATTAAACTCTCCAAGTAAAAAGCAGAGATTTAACATATTTGATTTAAAAAAGCAAGATCAGGGCGCCTGGGTGGCTCAGTGGGTTAAACCTCTGCCTTCAGCTCAGGTCATGATCTCAGGTTCCTGGAATTGAGCCCTGAATCGGGCTCTCTGCTCAGTGGGGAGCCTGCTTCCTCCTCTCTCTCTCTCTCTCCCTCTCTCTCTCTCTGCCTGCCTCTCTGCCTACTTGTGATCTCTGTCAAATAAATAAATAAATAAAAGAGCAAAATCCAACTATATGGTGTCTACCTTTAGGTAAACAGACAGATCCAAGCTGAAAATAAACAGATAGAAAGAGATACACAATCCCAAAAGTTAAACATTAGAAAGCTGATATGTCAGGGTGCCTGGGTGGCTCAGTTGGTTAAGTGTCTGCCTTCAGCTCAGGTTGTGGTCCCAGGGTTTTGGGATGGAGTCCTGAGTTGGGCTCCCTGGGAGCCTGTGCTTCTCCCTCTCCCTCTCTCTCTCCCCCCATCCTTTTCTTGCACTCTTGCTTTCAAGCTATCTCAAGTAAATAAAACCTTAAAAAAGAAAAAGAAAAAGAAAGAAAGCTGATGTGGCAATATTAATATCAAACGACATCGACTGCAAGAGAAGGGATTTTACCGAAGATGGGCGGGGCCATTTCATAGTAATAAAAGGCTCAATTCATCAGGAAAGGATAACAATCGTAAATGTGTACACACTTAATAACAGAATGGCAGAATGACAATGAGGAATGGATGAATCCTAATCACATTTAGAGATTTTAACATCTGTTTCTAGCAACTGACACAACTAGAGATATTTCAGGAGAGCTGAACAATATTATCAATCACTGAAACCTAACTGACATTTATAGAACACTATGCCCAACAACTACAGAATAAACAGTCCCCAACAGAAAGCCACTTTATTTTCTCCTGTACTCTAAAGGGTAGCTATTCAGTTTGAGCTTTATTAAAAACTTTAACAACATATATAATTTACATGTGATAGACTGTACCCATTTAAAGTGAACAATTTGATCCTGTGTTGACAGATGTATATTCTCAAGAAGCCGTCCCAACAATCAAGATATAGAAATCCCACCCACCCACCCCCAAATATTTCCTTATTCCCCTTTCCACTTTTTCAGGCTCCAGGACACCATTGATCACCTTTCTGTCACTATTGATTAGTTTACATTTTCTATAAAAGGAGTCATAGAGTATATGCTCTTCTGCATCATATTTCTTTTTCTTTTCTTTTTTTTTAAGATTGTTTTTTTTTAGACTTTTTAAAAAGATTTATTTATTTGTCAGAGAGAGAGGGAGAGAGAGACAGCGAGCACAGGCAGACAGAGTGGCAGGCAGAGGCAGAGGGAGAAGCAGGCTCCCTGCCGAGCAAGGAGCCCGATGTGGGACTTGATCCCAGGATGCTGGGATCATGACCCCAGCCGAAGGCAGAGGCTTAACCCACTGAGCCACCCAGGCGTCCCTAAAGATTTTTTTAAAGTATTTGACAGAGAGAAACACAGTGAGAGAGGGAACACAAGCAGGGGGAGTGGGAGAGGGAGAAGCAGGCTTCCTGCCAAGCAGGGAGCCTAATGCAGGGCTCGATCCCAGGACCCTGCGATCATGACCTGAGCTGAAGACAGATGCCCAATGACTGAGCCACCCAGGTGCCCTTGCATCAGATTTCTTTTACTCAGTTGTATATCAGTAGCTGGTTCTTTTTTTTTTTTTCTTGATGAGTGTGTTCCATAGTACAGATGTACCACATTTTGTTTATCCATTTACCTCTTGGTGAATGTTTAGGTCATTTTTGTCTATTATTAGTGAAGCTGCAATGAATATTAATGAACAATTGTTTGTGTGCATGTATGTTTTTGTTTCTCTTGGAAATGCATCTAGGAGTGAAGTGGCTAGGATCTATGGTAGGTATATGTTTAACATTACAAGAACGCCAAAGAGTTTTTCTGAAGTGATTGTACTAGATTCCCACCATCATTCTTCACATTTGTTTTATTCTTCACATTCTTTGCAAGTACCCATGGAACTTTCACCAAGGAGGCTACACACTGAGAGAAAACCACATTAAAAAAGTCACAGAAAAATATCTTGAAAATCCCTCAAATATTTAGAAATTAAACAACATACTTCTAAATAACCCAGGGATAAAAGGACTCAAAAGAGAAATTGAAAAATATTTTGAACTGACAATAATAAAAACATAACACTTCATTGTTTCTGGGATGCAGCCAATGAAGTAATTAGAAGCAAATGTATAACTTTAAAACATTTGTGTTAAAAAGAAAAAACACTCGTGTCAAAAAGAAAACTGGGGCACCTGGGTGGCTCAGTGGGTTAAAGCCTCTGTCTTCGGCTCAGGGCATGATCCCAGGGTCCTGGGATCGAGCCCCACATCGGGCTCTCTGCTCAGCAGGGAGCCTGCTTCCCCCTCTCTCTCTGTCTGCCTCTCTGCCTACTCGTGATCTCCGTCTGTCAAATAGATAAATAAAATCTTTAAAAAAGGAAAACTACTTGTATTTAAAAAATACTTGTGTTTATGATCTCTGATCACACAACCTCCTGAAGAAAGCAGAAGAGCAAATTCAGATCATGAGAAAGAAGATGGAAATAATAAATATAAAAGTGGAAATCAGTAACATAGAAAATAAGTGATGATCAATAAAATTAAATACTGGTTATTAACAAAATTACCATTATCAGGAATGAAAGAAAAGAAGAAACATTGTTACAGAATCTACAGGCATTAAAAAGATAATAAGGCAAAGGAGCTGGGCAGCTCAGTTTATTAAGCATCTGACTTCAGCTTAGGTCGTGATCTCAGAGTCCTGGGATCTAGCCCCGTGTCAGGCTCCCTGCTCAGTGGGGAAACTGCTTCTCTCTCCTGCTTTCCCTCTGCCTCTCCCCACCACTCATGCTCTGTCTCTGTCTCTCTCTTAAATAAATAAAATATTTTTTTAAAATAAAGATTTTATTTATTAAAGAGAGAGAGAGAGCACAAGTGGTGTGGGGGCAGAAGGAGAGGGAGGAACAGACTCCCAGCTGAGCAGGGAGCCTGACAAAGGAAGGGCTTGATCCCAGGACTCCGGGATCATGATCTGAGCCAAAGGCAGATGCTTAACCAACTGAGCCACCTTGTACCCCAATAAATTGGGGTATCTTTTTAAAAAAGATAATAAGGCTGGGTGGTTCAGTGGATTAAGCCTCTGCCTTTGGCTCAGGTCATGATCTCAGGGTCCTCGGATGGACCAGTGGGGCTGGTCTCTCTGCTCAGCGGGGAGCCTGTTCCCCCTTCTCTCTCTCTGCCTGCCTCTCTGCCTACTTGTGATCTCTGTCAAATAAATAAATAAAATCTTTAAAAATAAATAAATAAATAAATAAAGATAATAAGACAATATTATGAACAAAGTTCAAGAAATTTGACAATTTCAAGAAATTTGACAACTTACACAGGAAGAAGTAGAAAATATAAAAAGTTCCATGTTTATCAAAAGAATTAAATTCTTTTTTTAAATAATTTTTTTAAATTTTTTTATAAACATATAAAGTATTTTTATCCCCAGGGGTACATGTCTGTGAGTCGCCAGGTTTACACACTTCACAGCACTAACCATAGCACATACCCTCCCCAATGTCCATTAACCCACCCCCCTTTCCCAACCCCCCTCCCCACAGGAACCCTCAGTTTGTTTTGTGAGATTAAGAGTCACTTATGGTTTGTCTCCCTCCCAATCCCATCTTGTTTCTTTTTTTCTTTTCCTACCCCCCCAGCCCCCCATGTTGCATCTCCACTTCCTCATATCAGGGATATCATATGATAGTTGTCTTTCACTGATTGACTTATTT